>OV651824.1:19555920-19725920 GCA_927349885.1 Psylliodes chrysocephalus | reverse complement strand
AATTTTTTTAAATATGTGTAAGCAGAAGGTGGCTGATGAAATATAGTTAGTGAGAGTAAAATTGCTGACAATGAATATCTTTTTTTTGTAGTTAATAATAATAATAATTGATTGTTAATTAGTTTAAGGGTTGCTTTTTTTTTCATCACCACTTAAATGATTAATAATGGCATTAATATTTGAAGCCTTCAAAATATAAAAATTAACGTCCATAGAATATTTTAAGCTGTAAGAATATCTTGATAATAAATTCTGGAGTTGCGACCACCTACCTAATTTGCATTTATGTGGTAAAATCCATTTTAAATCTCGTGGTGATAGTTGAACGTCATTAGTAAACACTGACACAGTTAAATCAATACCAACACTTATGCTAGAAATAATTTTAGGACACTCATCGGAACAATCTGGAGTACTAATATTAAGCATGTAAAAGTAAACTCTTTCTGGTAAAATTTTTACATTCCAATTATTTAAAATAACTTTCACATTCACTTGTCCAAATAATTCACTAAAATTTTTTATTAGATCAGCATCTAAAAATTCTGCAACTTCATTTCCCTGTCTTTCAAATATTTCAGCTCTTTTTTGTACGGGATTTCTTTTTTCTGCATTTTTTGGATTTGAAAAATACTGAGGATGGTTTTCAAAAATTCTTGGATTTGCACCTTCTTTCAATTTAGGATACTTCAGTTTAATTTCATGTTTAATTCCATGTTTATCAATGTAGAATTCATTTACTATAATATCAGTTTGATCAAAATGTTTTTTACACACTACTGAATTTGAGTTAACAACATAGTCTTTACCACCGCATAAAAACCAATCGGCAGGCCCACTCTCCGCTGATCGCATACAAATATTATACTAAGAAAATTTGCCCTTGACGACGCCATTCGGGGGTCTTAGTCAGGGTCGGATTAAAGCGTATTTAAAGATTTTGTAATAAAATAAGGTATTGATAGGCCGAATCGTATTAAAACAAAAAAGCTTCACAGATTGCGCCAAATAATTAGCTTGTTTTTATGATGGTCTTAAAATGTCTATTAATATTTTTAAAGTGAAATATATGAGCAACCTTAAATATAATTTAGGACCGATTCCACCGTTGTGTTAAACGAAGTTTAAAATTACATTTTTACATTAACAATGTCATTTTAATCTCCGTTTAACATAACGGTGGAATCGACCCTTAATAACATATATTTATGGAAATCGGGGACAAGGATCGTCAAATGTTATCTCGGAATTAATTAAATCTAAAAAAAAATACAAACGCTGGATTTAGTGATAAATAATTCAAAATTGTGATGAAAAATTATTTCAATTTTTGTTATTAAACATAAAAAACTATTATTTGACATTTTTAAATTGCCAAAAATATCTTTATTTGCTTTTTTTGTATGATTTATAATAACAATACATGAAGCTTATATCCAAGTCTTCGTGTGTTAAGGCATATGTGTACATACATCGCAACATTGAATTTTAAGACATTTTTTTTATTAAAAATCCGCATATATAATAAAATTTTCTTAAAAAATATTAATATTTTGTGCATACAATTCATTAATATGCTTGTTTATATTTACATTTTCGACAATATTGCCACCATTACACGCGATTTTGGAAAATGGCTCATCCTTACTAGTCCTACGAATTTCATGTAGCCTTACAAGTAAAGCATCCCCACCTGTTTCGCAGTTTTCAGTTCCAGAATGTAATAAATTTAAACATTGCAATTTTTTGAACGTCCTTTTAATTTAGACCGATGTAGGGTTTACACAGTTACCATCATGGAGGAAGGATAATTAAGAGTTGCAGATTCCTCACAGAAATTTGGCAGCATGTTTACCTTCAGCGACATATGGAATAGTTTTGTGCAATTAATACTCAGTCGGTAATATAGAAAGATGTAGCTTGAACATTGGCGGGCTTTTGAATTTACTTCGACAAAATATAAGAATTTTACATTTTTAATAGCACTGTTTAAAACACATGATTTTGATTATAACTCATTACTAATTTACTACTTATAATTTCTTTAATGGCTAATTAGGATTTTCTTGCTTTTTGTAATGAAAATACTTTAGATTTATCAAGATTATAAAGCTTTGTTATTCGCATATCTAGAATAATTATCAAAATGAATATTAGAATTAAATTTTTGTTAAGCATTTCAATATTTGGGAATAACACAATTACGATTAATGTACATTTTTTTTTTTCAGAAAAAAAAATATTCCATACAAAAAATTCTGCTTGTTGAAGAAAATTACAAGAAAAAGTTTCCTTTTAAAGTTATGAAGGAAAACCGAATGGAAAACTGTGACTTTTCTTCGTAAAATCAATAAGGTAATACAGATTTTTTCCTTTTGTCAATTTTAAGTTTCTTCATTTATTAAGACCATGTACACCTGACCTAACATATTAATATAGTAAACCTATTTTTTCGTCTAACAGAATTTTTTTATAATGACTTTTTTCTTAAAATAAAAATAAAGATTTTTCCATTTTGTCAACTCCATACGGGAGATGTTTAAAATATAACATTTTACTTTAAATCTTAATAATATACCTACATAAGTAAATATAAATTGACGCTAAACTTTACGTGACGTTAACTAGGCACCTACCTACATCTTACTAATAGCTTTATAACTGACAAACTGACTCATAAACTAGGATTTTTTTAAAAGTATACCATACATACCTAATTAGATCTTTAAGAAACCGAAAAAATCTTTTAATACAGTTTATTCATATAGTTTTTTGCTGCACAACTTTGCCCAGACATAGTAAAACACTTAAAAGTTAACAAATTAACACTGGAAAACAACTACTATATAAAAAGTGTCAAAAAATATCTATAATTCTAAAAAGTGACGCCACTGGCTTGATTGAGAGGTTGGACCCCAAAATGGCGGTGTGCGCGTAGATGTGCGCATAGCGTTGCGGCCAAGACAAGTTAGCCTGCCCGATTGTTTATTATACCGTGGTCTTTACGATGTATAGCGCTAATCTATTGTTTTCTAATGTCTTCCTTTTTAGAAAATGAAAATGTACTTTGTGTTTCTTCCTTTTTTAAAGTACTGGCGTAATTTGAATTGCACTTTGGTACGCAGCAGTGTCTTGGCATCTAAAATTAAAATATTGAGGTTAGAAATGTCGATAACATATTCTTTTGAATATTCTTTAAAAATGAGGTACTTAGTACGTTAGTACTAATAGAAACTTACCTTTTGAGAATAAACTTATAAATAATTTACTTATAATACTTTCAATAGTAGCTATTTAATATTATTTAAATGAAATAAACTAACAAACAGAACGGCAGTTTTCACTTCACACTTCGAATATAAAAAAATAATGTTAATAATGTAAAAATTACTAAAATTAGTCTTAATATATAAAAATTGTTATTAATTAAAAAATTGTCGAATCATATGCAATCGTATCTATCCTATTTTGGTGATTTCGGATATCGGGGGCGTTTTTGTGTCGTGTGGTTCCATAGGACTACCCGCAGCGATGCCAGATTTCACGCTTCACGGCTTGTAGTTTTAGGTGGCTATGTTAAAGGTTAATAAAAATGTATCCAACGACAGATATTGTTCTGTGTATGCCCAGTAATTAGGTTAGGTTACGTTAAGAATTTCAGTATGCCACTACCTCAATATCATAGTTTTTACGAGGTGGCTTTTTTGATGGAACCCCATTGAAACTTAAACAGTTGTCCCCCTTGATATGTAAATTGATATGTTTCGCCAAATTTTCATAAGGTGTCATCAGTTAAAGAAATATTAATTGCTGTTTATTTTCAAATTGTCACCCAGTATATCAAGCGCATATCTACGTCGATTAATTATGAACCGGTATATAAAAGCTATGATGAAGTAATTATTTAATTAAATATTCAAAATTTATTGGCGATATCAATATAATGGAGCCGCACAATAATTAATATACCTAATACAGAGCTATTTAATATAGATGTCAAAAACAGAAATATTTTGAGCATTTTGAAATGGCGAGTTTCCATAAAAATATTAAGTTCAATTTAAAAATAGCAAATCAAATTTCTAAATTACTCGTTTTTCAGTGCGGACGGGAATTTTTGACATTCTTATTACTCGGATAAAGCCTAATTTAAATACTTTTTGTTTTAACTAACAGTTTTTGTCAAATATTTCATTTTTTTTTGGCTTAACATTAATGTCTCCCCCAGAATTTGTATCTTATTTTCAAGGCCAGCTAAACTTTTCTATTACTAAAGACGGCTTAGACCGAGTTCCTGTGTTTATAGCATTATACCTAGGCGTACTATGAAACCACGCCGTCCTTGCTAATTTTCTGACTTTGGCAACTGTGGCATCATATTGATGCCTCGCCGTCTCAAAAAGGACAAGAGGTGAGGCTATGAAGACTAGATATAAGGAGGCAAATCGGCAATGATATGATATGATAAATTTCAAATTTCTGTCCTTCTTTTTATAAAGTTCGCTAAATTGACTGTAGTTGGCAGGTCGAACATCACTGACGTTCATTTTCTATATAAGTCAATGTAAAATGAAGTCATTTTTTTTTAAAAATTGGTGAAAAGAATCAAAATAATGTGAAAAACAAAGTACCAGAGTACAAGCAACATGAGTGACAAAAAACAATAAAGCAAGATTTACTTCATTCCACATAGTAAAACAGGATACAAGTCACATGTAAAACTAAAGAAAAAATAAGAAGAAATCAATTCAATGTCTTTTTAAAGCTTCTAATGTAAGTAAAATAATGTACGAGTATTTACGTATAAATATAATATTTATTGTAAACTAGTCCCAACACATATCACGGAGTGTAGTTTTATCAAATAAAATTTTACAGTCATAGATCCTGACTTACAAACAACAATTATTATACATTAAATTTAACTTACTAGTAAAGAAAATTTGTTTTTTTTTTATAGATTTTTAATGTTAGATAAAGAGTTGCTACTGTTATTTTTTTGTTGAACCCCAATTTTGTTATTGTAAATTTTTTTATAGGATCCTAAACGCTTAGAACGGTGGCAGCATATATAGGGTAATTTTGGGTGAGATGGGACAGCGGTTGAGATGGCGCAGTTTATTATTGGCCAAGACAGGCGTTCATTGCATTCAGCCGCCTCGTGTCTGTTATTTAATTTATAATTATTATTCATACTTTTCTACAGAAAATGTAAGAAAATATTTAATATTTCTAAATCACATGCTGTAGAACTTTTTACAAGCTTTAGTATAAGTCCTGTAGAGTAGTAGTTTTTTTAATTTTTGCAAGTTATTTTTATTTATATGTATTCAAAAACAACCAAAGTGTATTCCCAACCTAAATGTTTAGCCATACATTTTCGCGTTAGGAAAATGCAGCTAAAACTATTTTTCCCTTCCGGGTTACGGGTTACGGGTTGAAAGTAATTTAAATGTACATTTAAGTAATGTTTGTTATGATTTTGTGCAATTTTAACTAACTATTCAATTTAATTTTAAAAGAGAAAATCTTCTGGTACTTGCCTTAATAAATAAAACTAATTAAACTTAATTTCAACATTTATTTAATTTTTGTTATTATTACCATAACCTAGTCTCTGTACAATAATGCAGTCTTTCGAGATTCTTCTTCATTTTCGATTCTTCTTTTTCCTTCAGGCCTCATCCTAAAGTAAAGGTCAATATCTACTTTCCTATTGGTCATGAATTACTCCATTTTGTCGTAAGATTAACTGTCTCTTTTCACTACCTCTTTCTTTTTTTTTGGCTACTGAATTGGAACATGTGCTTCCTTATTTCTCGATGAATTTTCGGATTAAATTAGCCCTAAAAGAAAGATTACTTCATTAGTTTTAAAAAAAAGTAATAAGCAGAGTTGCTAATACACTTGGTGGATAAAATATACTTTTTTTTTCTAAAACTAATCTACTTCTAAGCCACTCACCACGCATGGTAAGTTTCCTCAACCAAAATTCATGATCATTAATAAAGGAAGTAAATAATTATAATCTATTGTTTTAGGCTTTTCTGTACAGGTAGTACTTATTCTTATGGTAACCTGTGAATTTATTTGGAGTACCCTATTGCTTAGTAGTTTCTTGCTTTGCTTCTTACCTCCCTGCATGGCTTCTGACCTTTCTGCTTAGCCTTATAGCCAAATAGCTTGCCTCCCAATATACCTGCGAAGCTTGGGATTGTTAGAAAATACCTGGAACCACTTTAATAGGAAGACAAAAATTGGTAATAAAGAATAATACTTCCAGAGACGCTACTGGACTCAATCATAATAAAAGTAAGAACTTTTCATTGTTTAAATTATTGTCGCCAAGGGGATACATATTTTGAAACATATGCTGAATCAGGAAATAGAAAATATATGAAAGAAAAACGTCACAATATTATATTGTTTTAAATAAAATTTTACTTACCCTATGTAAACGATTAGTACTAATTGGGCTTCAAAAATCAAGTTGTACAATTCATTATTTAGCCTTTATCTTCTTCGGATCCTGGCGATATATAAACAAATTATATTACTTTTATATTTACCTAAAAATACAACATTCTACCAATATTTGTCGAATATTATGAACCCACTAGTCCTCGTTTTCTCCTAGAGGAATGGTAGTAATAAGGTAGTTAGGTAGAGTTAGCGCGCGCCATCTAACCCGAATTCGGCATGCGCCAACTCCCCGACCTATTTTTACACCGAATATTTGTTCTAGAAATTTTAAAATGCCTACTTGCTACAAAAGAAAGGGTAGTGTTTCTCGAGGTTCTTGGTCAGAGGAAAGGCTATCATCCACCATTGAAGCTGTGCGAAACGGAACAATTGGTGTAAATGAAGCCTCCAGGCGGTATAGTATACCGTGCACAAGGCTTCGTCGGAGACTACTATTAGGTAATTTTTTTAAAATTAATGTCGTGGTCCGTTATTTACTTGTTGGTATTCTTTGTAGGTGTCGTTAAAAAGGGAGCATAAGGTCCATCTGTGGTATTGGGCATAACTAACGAAAGGAAACATGGTTTTGCACTTACATGGTCTATAAGTTTCTGATTATTTTAACCTTCTCACACAAATACTTAAAAAAAGGGTCTAACAAATAAGCCAAATAATTTTTTTAAGATGGATGAAACAGGTCTACAACTGAATAACCGACCAAAGTATGTAATTGTTGAAAAGGGTTCCAAGAATGTGCCAGCATTAACTTTGGGAGAAAAGAGGGACACCATTTCTTTAATGGTATGTTGCAGTGCAGAGGGTATTTACATTCCCCCACTTTGAAGGTCGCTGTTTCTAATGTACCAAGGAGAATCGACAATGTTCCCCAGTACTTTGTTCTGGAATCTCTGGATTATTAGAATATTACAGCTAAATGCCATAAGTCCAAATTGGTTTGAGAACCTGTTTATATAATAGAATTTTGTTATATGTAGATAGGGTGGAATGCCTACCAAGCAGAGCTGCAGTACTGAACACTTTATTTACTTAAAGAAATTACTTAAGTACAAAAAGTACTTGTACTTGTACTTAAACAGTAAAATTTGGAGTTAAGTGATTTTTTTGTTAAAATAGTGAAGAAAGAAGGCAAGAAATGACTCTAAAAGTACTTATAACGTTCTTTAGTATGTCAATGTACTTAAATACCCAGAATGTACTTCGAAAATTTTAACGCTTTTTTATAGTTTCAACAGGATTTTTCTTGTCTTATTGCCGATCTAGTCGGAACTCGGAGCGCATTTTGCATTTAGCAGCTGTAAAAACTTGTGGATTAGTATTTTGTGCGTAAAGAAACGTGTGCATATTTTGCAGATCGTGTTTATGTGTATGTATTTGACTACGATGAGTATTTTTATTCTGTGGTATAAAAACTAAACATTAAAATGTAACTAACTATAATTATTTTAAAAATACTCGAGAAAAGTAATAAAATATTCATTGAAAATAAGAGTGGAAGATAATTTAATAATATATACTAATATGTAATGTAAAATGCTCAGTGAACTGACTAATTAATCTCGATCAAGTGTGAGAGAGTGAAAAAGCAGGAAGAGAGAAAGCGATATAAAGAGAGAGAGAGAGAAAGAGAGAGGGAGAGAGGTATGTTTAGATAAAGATAAAACTTAATTTAGTAAACAAAGGTTAAAAGACAAATTAATAAATGTTTATAAAATTACCAAACAATATAAAAAATAACAAGTGTCAGGATGTTTGTTTTGATGGTCGAGGCGCTGTCCATTTAGTGCACATAGTCGGGTTTTCCTATAAAGAAGAAAATACTCGTGAGTGTCCGTGAACATTACTTTGGTAATAATTTATTATCTTTATTATTATCTGAATAATCTTTTATTATCTTATCATGCATTTATTATCTTAATAATTATTCGAACAATCACCAAGTACAAAGGGATTAAGACACGCAATGTACTTATTACTGTTCTGTCTATTCTACTAGTATTGAGCGTGCAATGAGTATGAAGGTATTTAGACGCGCGACATACTCGCCCTACCTAATAGAGCTTGACCCCGAAGGTCGAAAACAGAGCCGTGCAATGAACAAAAGGGATTAAGACGCACAATTGTTCGCTCCAGATATACATTTCTACTAGTATTGAGCGTGCAATGAGTATGAAGGGATTAAACGCGCGACATACTCGCCCTACCTACTAGAGCTGGACCCCGAAGGTCGAAAACAGCCGTGCAATGAACAAAAGGGATTAAGACACGCAATTGTTCGCTCCAGATATCATTTTAATGTGCGCACGAATAATTATTAAATCAGTATTCAAACAGTTATCTTTATAATCTAATCAACAATTAAATATCAATAAATATTAAAGGCATTTATCTAAAAACTCAAATACTAAAGAAAAAGGACACTCAGTGATTAATCTCACCTGCAAATCCTATCACCCACAATTCACAATAAATCAAGTTTTTTCACACCGCACCTACAACCACTAAACAGTACCTTTCAGAAACGCTAGAATAACAGAATGAATCTATTTAAATTTCGAGTAACCTAAAACATTCGAAATCTATACCACGGCTAATAATCATAAATCAATGCCTTTATTGTGATCTTTTCACGTGCGGCTCGAAAACGCTGACAACCAAATATCAACAAACAGATGTGCGCTGAAGCATCTTTCTCATATTACCTTTTCCTAATACCAAAACATATCGAGAAACGAATTTTAAGAATATTAAATAGTACATGGACTTACATTCGGCCATCCTGCAGTCGCCTCGCCCCGAGGTGATCCCTCTAGTTTAAATCTGCATCGTCAGAACTCAACTCCACACCATCTTCACTGCTTGTCTCGTCTGATACTCCTCTTTGGTCGATCCAAGGCTTCATTCTGTCGACAGCAATGACCCTCTCGTATTTAGTGGATTTAATGGTTCTATGGGAGTTTGGCATATCAGCAATTAAATATCTGTCATTTCGCAATATTGCTTTTACTATCATGGGTCCAGCATAAGGGGGAATCAACTTTCGGCTAGTACCTTCAGTTGTGTATTGTTTCTCTATGAGTACCAAGTCGCCTTTCTTATATTTCGTAGGAGTTTTCCTTTTCTTATCAAATTGTGCTTTTTGTTTGCTTTGACTGGAGGAAATTTTCTGAGCAACTTCTGAGCGTAGTGTAGGAAGATCTTGAATTAATTTCGGAATTTTGATGATTTTGTCCAGTAAAGGTATACTTGCTCCTCGTCTAGGTTTATAACCATAAAATAGTTCTGTCAGTGTCTTATTATTGTGTCTTCGTCAATTGTTGTTGCTAAAATGGCTCCTTTAATTGTTCGGTTTTATCTCTCAACTTGTCCGTTGGCTCTAGGTGTAGCTATTGCGTTCTGAATATGTTTAATGAAGTTGTTTTTGCAGTATTGTTTGAATTTTGAAGAAGTAAACGCACTTCCTTGATCAGATACTAAGAAGTAGGGGTGACCATAGTAACTGTAAATTTCTTGTAAATAGTCAATGACTAATTTTGGTTTTGTCGACTTAACTGGTTTGAGAAAAACAAACTTTGTAAAAGCATCTACAGCTACTATAAGATGCAAATTTCCTCAATGACTTTTTGGAAAAGGTCCCACGTTATCAATGTGGATCATGTGTAATGGTACAGGCATCTTTTCTATAGGGTGTAAAAACCCCTCTCGTTTTCCACTTGGACGCTTATTAAATAAACATGGGATGCAACATTTAATATATTTCTCAACATATGCTCGCATTCGCGGAAACCAGTAATGCTCACATAATCGTTGCAATGTCTTTTCTGTAGCAAAATGTCCACTTTCATCATGTGCCATTTGAACTATTTGCTGTCGCATACCATGTGGTATTACCCAAAGTAATCCTTTCACAGTTATTCGATAAATTCTTTCATCTCGCAGAGCATAGTTTTTATAAATTCCCTTCTCATAATCAGTAGTAGGTGGCTTGGATAGAACATCTTTAATTTCTTTTAGCTTTGCATCAGTCAGTTGTTCTGACAAGACCCAGTCGGCTTGTTCTATTCGTAAGACCTCAGCTGGTGGTTCTTCACTTGTTGATGGGTTTCTGCTAAGAGCATCAACATGTTTTAATCGATTGCCCGGACGATAGTTAACGTCAAAGTTAAAATCTTGTAATTGCAACCACCACCTTGCAATTCTGGGAAGGATGTCTTTTTTGGTACTTGTCGCTTTCAACGCATTACAATCTGTCACTACGATGAAATGTATCCCTATGAGGTAAACTCTAAACTTCTTTAAGCTTTCTACAACGGCCAAAGTTTTTAGTTCATAGGAATGGAATTTACTTTCGGTGTTGGTGGTTTGCCTACTGTAATAAGCGATTGGGTGCAGTTCATCGGGTTGTTTTTGAAACAAGATTCCAGCCAAACCTTGTGCACTTGCATCTGTATGGACTTCTGTATGTGCATTAGGATTAAATATCGCTAGGATTGGTCTTTGTGTTAACGCTGCTCGGAGTTTGTCAAATGCTTGCTGTTCTTTATCACCCAATGCCATAGCACGCTCTTTTTTAACAAAGCAGTTAGAGGCCGCGCTAATATCGCATAATCCTTGACAAATTGTCGGAAGTAAACTTTCAATCCAATAAACTGACGGACGTTATGTACACTATTTGGTATTGGAAATTCCTCAATGGCTTTTGTCTTTGCAAGACCTGGTTTAAATGTTCCTTTTGATATCTCAAAACCCAGATAATTCACAGATTGAAATAGAAAACTACATTTTGATAAACAAGGGCAAACCTTTTGACGTAAAAAGCTGAATTTTAGCATGCAGGTTTATTAATAGGGTGTAGAGGTTCTATGACTGGTTTTTTTTCAAAACTCGAATTTTAAGGGGATGAAACTTGTTGATATAAGAAAAAAGTGCCGAAACACTTCCATGTATTTTTTTTGTTCTAAAAATGTACCCCATGGGGGATTTTGCACAGGAAAGATATTTGTCGCAACACATAAGATGTGCCTCACATATCATAAATCTGATTGCATAACGATCACAAAAATTCGGTAAATGATTTACTGCTTTTGCGACAAAAAAACAGACAAATATTTTCCAAATGTTTGAAGTTGTGGAATAAATGCGGACGGCCGAAATCGACTGAAATAATACAAGAAGAATTTGGACATAAATTAAAAGAAGTTAAGAGGAGCTCCACTTATAACGCTGTCGTTCAAATTGTTTCCATAAAAGATAAATTGGAAGTTCTATGCTATAAATTTATGATTCCGGTATTTAAGAAAAATGAAATATTCTTTTAATGCAGCCTCTGGCTGAAACATTAGATTTTTTTATGGGGACAGCATAACACCTATTATGGGTATTTTCTTCCCAGCTTAGTTTAGATGAAAACTAAACAGCTAACAGTGCCTATAGAGGTCATAATTAAGTATGTTGGGCAAAGATTTAAAGAATTTTGAACTCCAGTTGAAGTCCAGAATCCAAAACTGCCGTAATTGGCGCCGTAGTGTGCCCACGATTCAAAATACGCTGGTATAACGCCTTTAAAGACTTAAATGTTACCACATACAAAGAAATACAAAACTGGGTAGTCTCGGCTGTCGAATACTTTATCAGATAACTAATGAAAATATCCAGTCAGACGATCCTTTATTTGATTTTGAGGAAGAAGAACAAGAGTCGGTGTCTTTATTAAGTAAACTACTGGGTACCAAATTCCAGCACAATTACTTCTAACTCCCTAGCTGAATTAGAAGTACTAAAATACCTAAACGAAAGTAGAACTAATTTAGACATGCTTACGCTTACGATCCTGTCATCTTCCGCACCAGTCAAAAGACTGTTTTCTTCTGCTAGAATTATTAATGCGCCACGTAGGTATGCTTTGAGCGACTACAATTTTGAAAAACTAGTCGTTCTTAAAGCAGATGGCAATTATTTAGACTCAATATCCAAATAGATTTGTTAGTAGTAGTACTGATGTATTTATAAGTTTTTATAATACTCTGTTCTTTTTTTTTTGTTATTAAAGGAATATTTATTTTATCCTGTATTGTTTTATTTTTAAATTATACGTAAAATATGAACTGTTTCTTAATAAACACAAGTGTTTTGTAAGTATTTATTTAAACCTAAATGCACTTAAGTACATCTATATAATAATATGTACATCTGTATATGTTAAGTATACAATGTATTTAAGTGTCATAAATTTTACTGAAGTATATTTCAGAAGTTAACTACTCTATAAAGTACTTAAGTACCAAATAAATGTAATTGTACTTGTACTGGTACTTACTTCCAATTTTTAAAAGTATTTGTACTTGGGACTTAAGTGCATTTTACTTGTACTTACAGCAACTCTGCTACCAAGTAACCAGTACATTTTCGTGAATTTTATATCTAACTCTTGTCTTTTCTGTTTAACATGGACCTTCCAGCGAAGTCTTGCATCTAATGTAATACCTAGATATTTTGCCGAGTTAGCATAAAGGACCTGAGCATTATTTATGTTAATTGGTATTCTTTGACCATTTTTGTTAGTAAAATTAATATTAATAAATTTGGTTTCGTTTAGTTTAATATGCTTTCTTTTGGTCCATTTATTTGTTTGATTAACTGATGTTTGTAGTTTATTTGCAGCTTCTTCATGATCTTTGCCTATCGCTAGGATGGCAGTATCATCTGAAAATGTAGCTATTGTGTCTTGTTCTAGTTGGAGTATGTCACAAGTGTATAACAGATACAAAGTCGGTCCCAGGACGCTTCCCTGTGGTACTCTTGCTTTAATTTTTTTCAATTCAGAGTATGCTTCATATTGTTTTACTCTAAAGAATCTATCTGAAATGTATGAATCCAATAGCTCTAAGTATGGCTGTGGAAGTAGCACATTTAGTTTATGTTTTAAGCCATCATGCCATACTTTATCAAAAGCCTGCGCACCATCGAGGAAGATGGCTGAACAGACTTCTTTGTTTGCTAATGCTTTTTCAATCGCATTTGAGATTCTATGAACCTGATCTATACTTGAATGGTTTCCTCTTAAGCCGAACTGGTATTCTGGAATAATTTTCCTTTCTTAAATGATGGGTTTCAGTCTTTTTATTAGTATTTTTTTAAATAATTTCGATATTATAGGCAATAGAGATATTGGCCTATATGACGAAACTTTGTTCGGAGGTTTTCCTGGTTTGGGGATCATAAAAACTTCAGCTACTTTCCATAATCTAGGGACATACCTTAGTTTGAATGAGGCATTAAACAGGCGTGTAAATTTAATTATGGCTTTCTTCAAAAGTTGTTTCTTAGGATTAATATTTGTTTTTATATATTCTGCAATTTACTTTGGAGAGGTTGATAATTGAGTCTTTTCTCTCTAGAGGAGCTCAGTTCAGTAATTCTTCTACTTCATTTGATTTGAAGGTGTTTTCTAAGTGTTCTGCGAATCTATTAACTTTTTGTATATTATTTCTAGCCCAGCTACCATCTGTATTCCTGATTGGAACATTCATTCTGCACAATGGGCCTTTTTAATCGCTTTGTGGCTTTCCATAGAGAATAATCAGTGGATTTATCGTTTGTCAACTCACTAAAGAACTCACAAATAGATTCATTTTTGATTTGTTTTATCTCTCTTTTTAACTGCTGGGTGGCGTTGTTAAGTTTGGTTTTATCTGATGGGGCTTTAGTCTGATGATATTTAGTTTTCCTTTTTGCAGAGATTAGGTCCATTATTTCTATAGGATAGTTATTTCCTGTTGTTCGCTGCATAATAGGTGGCGTATTATCCCATGCTGCTTGTTGTATGTTGAACACAAGTAGTTCTACTTCTTCATCTAGCTGTGCTTTTTTTCTTAACGGAACTGAAAGATTGATTTTATTTTCAAGGTCCAGACTGAAGCTTTGCCAGTCTGCTCTCCTATTTATTAGTCTAGGAGCGCTTTCCTTTTGGATAATGATGTCACTAAGAATGAGAAGAATGTGTGAATGATCTGAATTCATGTTCCATGCCTCATCAACAAGTCTATTAGATCGGTATTTTGTTTCTATCTGTGGGCCAATAAGTTTAGGGCAGCGTTGTCACCAGCCAAAAGGGTCCTGTAGTCCTGAAGGAACATCCATTCGCCAGTGGCAAAATAAAATAATAAAGAAAAAATAATAAAATACAAAAAAACATCCCTTAATAGCATATGTCGAGCGGTTCTTGGCAACTAGTTTTAGACCCTTTTAGTCCTAAGGGAATAGAAACGCCGAGGCTTCTCAAATGCTCGAAGTATTTTGCTGGTTTGGAAAGGGAGGAGAGATTAATAATAAGTATTAAAACATTAACAAATGTATATTAACAATAACTATAAAACTTGACAAATAGTCTTAAAAAAAATGAACAAAATTCCATTTAGGAAATAAAGCACTATAACTAATAGTAATAAAGATAGGCATAAGATAAATATAATTCGGGACGAAAATGTAAAATTGGCATTTATATGTTAATCACTCAATCAATTAATTATTAAACAAAAACACTGTCAAATTAAGTTAAGATATTTACCCATAATTCACATCGTACACAAAAACTATACTCTACACTTTAGAATACAAAACCAGGGTTTCGCCCGAGGGGCGAAAGTCCTGGACCTTAGTCCGAACTTGACTGAGCGTTTCCCAACTGGTCCTTTCTTTCTGTCTCCTCTTTATATAAACTTAAATTTACGTGATATTTGGTTGTATTTAAAAATGTCACGTTCAATGTAGAATAATAACCTGAAGGTTTGTTTCATTTTCATACTTGTCTTTTTAATTATTTCATTTAAACATTAAATACTTGTTTAGAATTTTTGGTAAATTCTTTAGATTTTTCAATTAATAATAATGCCAATTATTACAATCATATAAATTCCCAAATCTCCCTTTATGTTTTTATTATAACAATAAAAAATCTGTTTTGCTCTTAACTACCATATTTAGGTATAATTCAAAAACATTTAGACACAAATTTGTACTTACCAAATTTCACCGTTTAACAAATCTTTTCAAATTAGGTCATACCTACCTAAATATCTTTTTATATAGATAAAATTAAATAATTTATCAATTAAAACATGCGAGACTTATTTAGACATAAATAAATTAGTATATTCTGTGCCTTATTTGGCAATAAACAAGTTTATTTTTATTATTTTGACAAAATTCCCATAAGAAGCCATGTATTTTGAACAGCGGTACTAGCACCAGCGCTCTTGCGGTGAATTAAAAAAGCTCAATTAGCGTTCGTTTTTCGAAACCGTATTTCTGCTTCCTTATCTCTAGTCTTCATAAATGAGGCATCCGTTAAATATCACACCGTACTCATGTTTTATTGCAATTATTAGGCATCACTTTGAACCCTGTAATTTCTTCAAATTAAGTAGGTTATTGTAATAAATTATTTGCGCAACGGTTTTTGTCACATCATGTATTAAATATCAATTATTTCACCCTGTATACGACCTCTAACACCCACACCGCGACGAGGAGCAAATTCTTGATCTTTATACTTTAATTTTAAATTCAGGTACCTAATTTTCACGGTCAAGGATATCTACAAGCTCACCTTATAATTCTTCCTACATAAAAATAACATAGTTTGCCCTTCGCAAAATATGGTTTTGAGGTTTGGTTTTATATTATAATATTGCAAAATTAATCTTTCTTTTCTATCTAATCTAGATCGCTTTGACTTTGTATGTCAAACGTCTAATGATTCAATTCGCTACATTCTAAAATGTGAAGAGATTAGAATCAAGAAAATAATTGCTTTGGAATTTGAATAATTTCATAGAAGGTATTTTGCGAATCAAACCACTGATCTCTAAAATTCACTTTAAACCTTTGGAATGGCAACGAAAATGTATTTGAAAAGTATGAAAATTACTGTCAAAAATGATTTTGACATTACGAAATTCACGTATATTGATATTTCATAGCATACTATATAATCATATTCACAAAACTGTGGTATGAGTATCAAAAATGACTAATAATGATGGAAAGTATCTCATTTTATGTAAGGAAGTGGAAAAATTTAATAAAAAAAGTATTCCTTTGTACCACAGTTGGTAAACATTTTATTTACAATAAAATAAATTACACATAAATAAAAAATATATTTCATCGCCTTATCTTTATAAAACAATTTTGTTACATATGGAATCAGTTGGTAAGATAAGGGATGATCTGATCACAAAATAACTAAAGTTAAAAATTGCAGTAAAATACAAAAGCGTTAAGTATATTGTCACAAAATACAATAGAAGATACGTTTTCGCTTAGTGATACAAAATAAGCGTTTATCGCTAGCTACAAATGAGAAAAAGCGACAAAAATGTGTATCTATTGCTACTATGGAAGAAGAGCGTAAATATAATTACAGTGATATTTATTGTAAAAGTTGAACGCAAATATGTTTATCACTAGCGTTTGAGGTGATTTTCGGCAAAAAAGATGACATATTTTTCGCTCAATGCTACATGGAAAAAAATATTTTAACGCTCAATAGACATGGTATAATCTGGTGTGTTCTTCTTTACGTTTCTAACCGCAGAATGGATAATTTGGACAAGATGCAGGATCTACACCAGCAGGAATTTGGGCAGGTTGACCATGACTTCCAGCTTGGCTGTATCTGAATTGACCTGCTGCTACTGCAGGGTTGTACTGGCTTGCTGGGTTTGGATTGTATGAAGGTTGTGGAGCGAAAGCTGGTTGTTGCTGTTGTTGTTGTTGTTGTTGTTGCTGTTGCTGGGGAGCTGTAATAAAATTATTAATATTTTTGAAGCGTGAAGAGTATATTAAATTAAATTACCATCATATCCAGGAGCCAAAGATTCTGCGAGACCTTCTCCATGATAATCTCCATCTCCAATGTAGTCTCCTCTATCTAAAGCATTTTGCACTTCAGAAGTATATTGAGCAGGTCCAGATGGAGTCTGTGTGTGTCTGGTTGGGGCGAATTGGGCAGGTTGTTGGTATTGGGCAGGTTGTTGGTACTGAGCGGGTTGTTGGTACTGAGCGGGTTCTTGGTACTGAGCGGGTTGTTGGTACTGAGCGGGTTGTTGGTACTGAGCGGGTTGTTGATATTGAACAGGTTGAGGTTGTGAGTACTGAGCGGGTTGCGAGTATTGATTGGTTTGGGGGAATTGAACAGGAGCGTATTGCGATTGTTCAGGTATTTGATTGACTGCTACTGACGGGTTGGAGCATTGTGGGAAGTTGGGACACGCTTTGGGGTCAACTCCTGCAGGGAAGAGGGCTGCTGGTTGTCCTCCGGCTAGGGGTCCGTTATAGGTTGCCCCAAGGGATATCGCCAAACAGCAAGCGGTTATTGTCTGAAATATTGATACATTTCAATTGTTATTACTTGGAATTTTTTTAATAAATGTGTTTATAATTTGTTATTTTTCGTAATAATTAAATAGTTTTGTAATAAAAATAAGAAATTTTTTTTATGTGTGCAATATAAACATTGTATTTGACATTTTTTCAATTTAATGTTTTAATTAGAACACACATTAATTAATTTATGACCAGAATACAACAAAAATGTTATTTTTTCATTTGAAACCTAAAATTTTGTTTATAAAATTGTCTAAAAAGACTACTTACATTGGATAAACAAATCAATATGCAGAGAAAAATTGAAATATAGGAATATTTTAAATCATAAGGAAAATGATAATGTCTTAACCACCCTTTTTTAATTTTTGAAATGGTAAGGATTTTATAATAAGATAATAGCCCCAAAATAATATACAAAACAATAATTTTAATAGCTATTTATGCAACCAGTTACGAAATGTCTTATTTTATGTAACGAGTGGGTATTTGAAGGTCGAGCAGAGCAAGGTCTCGCAACATAAACGAGTTTCGTAACATATTACATACAATATTTTTTCTAATTTTAACTAAAATATTTATAAAATTGTCTTTTGGTAAAACATTACTGATATCCAGGCAGCCAATATTAGTTTCTTGTATTGTTAGTTGCTAATGCATTATTTCATTGTCAAATAGAACATCATATTAATTATTTATTCTCAATGACTTGTAGTGTGTTTTAATTGCTTATTAAATTTATTTAGTTTCCAAAACGTTGGGTTCTTTTGACGTGTAGGTGTTTTAATTATTTTGTTCTGATTTAGAGTGGCAAATAAGAACCAAAACAACATTATTACTAGGTTGTAAGTTTAACCAAATTCTATTTTTATGAGTCAACCTGTTTTTCTTTAGAATAAACTTTTAATAATAATGTATATCTTGATTTTAGAAACAAAAAAGTTTTATTTTTATTTGATTTCTTCTCGCAACATAATGAATTTTTCATTTCCAGTTTCATAATGTTGAACATTACTCATACAATTTGACAATTGCTGCGATTACAAAAAATGTCACTTTATATGTCAAAGTTAGAAAAATAATGAAACAAGGCAGTATTGATTTATCAAAAAGTAATTTTAATGTAACCAACTTTTGTTTCTAATTTTAAATTTTATTGCAATGTCACTGATATTTTATTACCGGTTTTATTTAAAAACCCTTCTTCTCATCTCATAATCAATAATTTTATTAAATAATGCAGGTATTAATGCTTTCAGTTCATATTCATTATAATTATGAAACAAAAAGGAAAATTTAAAAAATTGTTTTATCTATAATTATTATTGTAACTTTGTGTAAATTTTAATTTTGTGACTATATACCTGAAGATAGCTTGCAGCCAAAACTAATGTACTGCCTTTTAGATAATTATAATAAAATATAAGACCAAGAAGATCAAGAACGTTATTAATTTGAAAATAATTTATAATTTAAACATAGAATAAAAACTCGAAATCAACACCACTTTAAATTAATTTGATGCGGTATTGAGTAAAATGACCACATTTGAGATATGGATAATTTAATATTTCTAATTTACAGTTTGTTTTGGTTCTCGGTTGAATTGTTCCAAAACCATGCACAGTACTATAGCGCAAAAGTCCCTAATTCATTTGTACTCAAAACCAAATACTGCCCAGACCTAAATGTCAATTTAAGAGACGTTAAAATGGTGGTTCCCACCTTATCGAGACTGAGGCCAACAAGGGTAAACTCGTAGCGTAACAAAAACGAGAAATAATTTAACTTGGAACGAAAGACCGAAAGCCGATAGTAGTATTAGGACGTTGAATTTTTTGGTTTGTGAAGCATTGGCATTAATTAGGTTAGGTTAGCCTTGTTTTTTAAAACCATTCTACAGGGTGTCTGTAAAAGGTTTTTACAAAAACATACCACATATTCCTTAGACCAAAATAAGTCGATTTAAGTCAAATTACCTTAGTACAAAGTTGCTTCGTTTGGGCTCCAGATGGCCTTGATGTTACAATTTTTAAATCGATTTTCCCATATAAATTTAAAATGGCATATGCGATTTTGCTTAAATTTGGTATATTGGTAGAGTTTTATGTGGAAAAAAAATGGTATTAAAATTTTGTCCGATAATAATACATAGGTGTAGAACTTGATTTTTTAAATAATTGCACCTTTAAAAATTCTATACCAATAAAAGAAAAGGAGTTTGAGTATGAAATTTAGATTGCGGAACTCATTTACTTTAAAAAAGGTACACTTGATAAGACTCGATTACTCTCATGGTTTTGACGAAATTTGCATTTTAGTAATTTTAGAACATAAACAATAATTATTAAAATACAAACTTTGTCAAAACCATAAGAGTAAATCGAGTGTTATCAAGGGTAATTTTTTGTAGTAAATGAGTACCCAATCCAAAGTTTATACTCAAACCCCTTTTTTGCCATTGGCGTAGAATTTTTAAAGGTGCAATTATTTTAAAAATTAAGTTCTACGCCTATGTATTATTATCATCGGACAAAATTTTATACGATGAAAAACATAAAAATGTACTTTTTCATATCTTCTTCAACACCTCTAATCGAGACTTTTAACAAAAATACTCGATTCTTGCCATGTACGATTTTTTGAGGAATATTAATTATTTGCCTGCAATACGTATACAAAAACATTTATTGTTGGTATCCATAGTTTCATCTAAATAAAAATATTGTCAAGTTTTAACACCTAATCTCTTGTTAACGATTGAAAGTGTTCTATCTGACTCAATAATTAAAAAAACAAATGCGTGGTTTATTAATATGGCTGTACAATATACCAATGCAGAATATACCGATATGTTACTGACATTAGGATTTTGTGAAGGAAATGCTCGAGAAAGTGTCAGGGTAGGGTGTACTCTGAAAGATGTTTCCAAATCGTCGTGTACCTAGCCACCCAACTTTTGCTGCTGTTGAGAGACGTCTTCGGGAGACCGGTTCCTTTGCTCCCAATACTGTTGATAATGGAAGAGAACGTTTTGTAAGGATTCCTGAAGTTGAAGAAGACATTTTAGAACGTGTTGAAGAAGATCCAGAATTAAGCACCAGACGAATTGGAAGGGAACTAGGAGTAACTAAAGATGTCGTTCATAAAGTGCTTAGAGAACAATTGCTATATCCATACCATAAGAAGCCAGTACAAGAATTATTAGTCCATGATCTTCAAATTAGTTTGGGTTTTTGTCGATTTGTTAATATGCAAAGAGAAAGAGATCCAAACTTTGTCAAGAAGGTTCTCTTTACCGATGAAGCGGGTTTTACAAAAAGAGGTATAACTAGTACCCATAATGAACATGTTTATGCCGTTGAAAATCCGCATGCAATAAAGGTAAACCATTTTTAGCACGAATTCAAAATTAATGTGTGGGCTGGAATAATTGGTAATTTCATTGTTGGTCCTGTCATATTTCTACGAAGATTAACTGGAGAAAATTATTTGGATTTTCTACAAAATACGTTGCCAGAATTGTTAGAAGATTTACCTCTCCAACTTCGGAGAAATATGTGGTTTATACAAGATGGAGCTCCGCCACATTTTTCTTTAAACGTTAGAAACCACTTGAATGAACAATATCCACACAAATGGATAGACAGAGGTAATGACCCACCTGTAAACTGGCCACCACGTTCCCTAGACCTAACACTGATGGATTACTTTTTATGGAGACATCTGAAATCCACAGTTTACAGGGAACCTGTAAAAAATGAGGAACAACTCTGGCAACTTATTCAAGATGCAATAAACAATCTTAGAGGTGATGAAGAAGTTATGGAAAGGATACATTTTAATTTTCTTTGACGTATAAATCTTTGTATGCGTGAAAATGGTGAACATTTTGAACAATTTTTGTAAAATCTCTATTTTGATTATGTTGTAAATAAATATTTTTGTGAAACCTACACTCTAAATTATTAAAACAGACATTTAGTGAAAACCATGAGAGTAATCGAGTCTTATCAAGAGTATCTTTTTTAAAGTAAATGAGTTGCGAAATCTAAATTTTATACTCAAACTCCTTTTCTTCCATTGGCGTAGAATTTTTAAAGGTGCAATTATTTAAAAAGTCAAGTTCTACGCCTATGTATTATTATCGGACAAAATTTTAATACCATTTTTTTGCCACATAAAACTCTACCAATATACCAAATTTCAGCAAAATCGCATATGCCGTTTTAAATTTATATGGGAAAAACGATTTAAAAATTGTAACTTCAAGGCCCTCTGGAGCCCAAACGAAGCAACTTTGTACAAAGGTAATTTTACTTAAATCGACTTATTTTGGTCTAAGGAATAAGTGGTATGTTTTTGTAAAGACCTTTTACAGACACCCTCGCCTTTTGATTAGAGTTTACAAACTTGTATGACCAATTTATTCAATAATGATTGGCCCCTTTATCTATTAAGCCTGCTCATGTAAAATATTTGGGCTCCTTACTTCGCCTATTTATATAATATTAATAAAGGACAGAAGGATGAGTATTGCAACTATGTTAAGAAATAAATTGGCTTTCAGTTCAGAATTATGCTCAGTACATTACTGATATTTATTTATAAAATAAAAATGACATAGTACCATCGCATCAGATCTATTAGAAAAAATCAATATAATTCGCAATATCACAACTATAATACAAGAAGTCAATCTGACTTTCATGTACGGCAAGCCATCACTAAAAGTTTCCAAAATACAATTTTTATTAAAGGTTTAAAAAATTTAATAGACTGCCTACAGAAATTAAAAAAAAAAACAACAATAAACGTATTCAAAAGTAACCTCAAAAAATAATTGATAAATAAACAGAACGGATATACTTTCTTGTGATAATACTCTTTAAACCTGCCTTTTTTAAGTATTTCCCTTAATTTATTGTTATTTTACCCGCATTTATTATAAATTATTTCTGTTTTAAGATCATGTACTTTATTTTACAAAATTACTTGAAGTTATATGAATACTACTTACTATGTTTAAATTATTAATAGTTTTACGACGATAAGTTATAGCAACTTATACCCACAAAACTATTTTTGTGTTAAAGTAGATCCATAGAGAGCAATGTAATTTACAAAGGCCTTCTTTCAACATACAAATAAATGACAACGTTATAATTAAAATAAAAAACACAACAAAATACCTCGATTTTTATTTGTCAGACCAAAACGCAACACCTTGTATAGCCAAAGAGATTTTAAAAATATTTATTTAAACACTAATGGGACACCCTATATATGTAAACCACTCATTTGAACTCTAAACCAAGTTTTATTATGTTCCTTAATAAGCAAAGAAGTTTATTATCAGTTTGACACTTCTTGTGCTTCAATTTGAAAATCAAATTAAGTTTAACCTCCATTTGTTTATATTTTAATTTTCTTAGCGTTTTGAATTTTTTGTGCTGAAAATAAATCCAAAGCAGAATAAATTAATTTTGCACTAGTTGGTGATTGAGTTTGATGCAAGTAAAGTAAAGTAAATTTCATAAATATATTTTTGGGTGGCACAAAATTGATCTAATATAAAAAACAACTAATAGAATAATAATTATTATTATAATTAATTGATCGGAAGCAAAAATGATCAAAAAATTGAAGAAAACAATTATGATATAAAAGAATAGTCATGAAAATAGAAAAAAAAGCAAATAATTGAACATTAAAGCTTATATTAAATTAGATTATTAAGAGTTAATTGTTAGAGAAATTAAGAAAAATTGTTTTAAAATCACGGCATACATTTGGACAAATTAATTTCATAAATTTTTCTAAACCAACTTTGACACATATTAAATATGCATCCAATATTAATTATTTTGTTCTATTCTTAATTAATATTATTTTCAAAAATTAACTTCAGTTGTATAAATACCGTTTTCCAAACCATTAAACATTCTATTTTCTTTATATTACTATTTTTATTCTGTTGATTTTTGATATATTGTCTTTCGATCTAAAGGATTTTTTATTTATTGCCTTTTCGATCACGTATATTTTATTCAAATGTCATTCGATAAAAATATTTTTGATAAATTTTGTACGACCCTATATTTTTAAATTTTAATATTTATTTTGGCAACGTTGTAATCATTTGTAATAATTCTATTGGAGTTTTCCCAGAAAACTAAATACTTTACTTGTTGTTAAGTTATAGTTTTCAAAAGTTTGAACCACCCTGTATGTAACTAATCAAATTGAAAGCATAATAGAAATATAGAATAATTTAGATATAAATTGCAAAATTTCTTTTCCAAAATTTTTGAATGACTTACCAGTTTTAAGAACATTTTTACGAAGATATTGCAGTCGCACAGTGCCCACTGGCAAAAATTGTTTTCATTATATATCGGCACCACACCCTGTTTAACCATGAACTTCCACAAAATTTGCGCTTATTTTTGTAGTCGAGTAGGCAAAATTCAACATGACTAGATTCCTTATTCTTTGCGTCAAGTACGTACAGGGCACAGCGCCTCTGAAGGCTGAGCACTTTTACTTTCGTGTAATGTGTGTGTGTTTGGGTTTTATTCCAACAAAGTGAGTGTCTTCGGATTACTTGTTTTTAAATCCGGAAGTATCATATTTTACGACAGATATAATTAGTTCAAGAGAATATGGAGGAAGTTGACATTTAAATCATAATAATAAATAAATCCAATGTGAACAAAAAAAATTAAAGTAATAATATTAATGGGAAAATACAGGAATTGTGGACAAAAATAATTGATAGAAAGCTTTGCAACAGATGGATGTACAATTTTTAGTATACCGTACACATTTTCCAAAAAGGAGCACAGTTTAGTGGGTATAAAAAATACAACTTAAGGGTGGAGCCTAAATACCACAAAATTACTTCCGAGACTAAACAAAATCCGCATTCACTCATAATTTTAACAATGGGCCATGTTCACACGTGAGATATGCTGTTTTAAAAATTATATTGTAACAGTTAGTCGCTATTCAAGTTATTCTACATAATCAGTTTGTTAAAAAAGCCAAAAGTTTTTAAATTAAAACCAATTTAAATTTAAAATTTGAAATATGTACGTCATCGGGAATAGACCAATCAGCTTGTGTCGAAGTTTTTTTTGTTATACAGAACCAAGCCAACGAACAAACCGACACACAGAATGTCGAAGTGAACACACATCTAAGTGACACTTAAAATTGACACCACCTAGACCACCTAACCTAACATTCGTTTGTTTTGTTTACTTTTTTCTCAATTGTAGATTTATTTCTTCTCTCTTTGCTAATTGGTTTAATTTTATTATTAATATGAGTTTATCAGCTGGATTTATAAAAGGTGATTCGAGTGTTTTACCAATTGTAAACCAAGATATGATTACCGAGATGATTACTGCATTTTTTAACAATACTCAGATTAAACCCTTTCAATACGACTTTTGGCTATTTGTGTTATAGGTGTTTTTTATGATGAAAACCAGTTACTATAGCAATAGCATGCTCAATCAATTTGAAATTTTTTCTTCAAGCCGTTTTTTAGAAAAAAACTTGGGACGTATATATCCCTGCAGTATAGAAACGTGGGATATATATATCCCCGCAAGTGTTGACGCGGTAAAATAAAAAATTAACTTATCCAGGAAATATTTATTTCTACAAATTTATTTCATAAATCTATGTATGGTATGGAGTGAAACAACACATAAAGGTACTTGACATTTCTTGCATATTATTTTGATTCTTTTTTCAATTTTTCTGGACTTACAACGAATACACCTATTTCGACCACCTTTATCAATAGGAAGATGATCACCAATGTTTTCGCAATGTTTTACCCTCTTCTTGATCGTTTGTTATCTGTTTGAGACCTTCCTTCACTAATAAGGCCTTCAGCCACATTTACCACGAAGTCAATAAATGGAATCTTTTTTTTTAGTTAGCTCTTGATAGACAATGTGAGCATTACATAGGGCAACCATTAGCAATCGGAAAAAGACTTTCTTTCACCATTTAGTACTTCTTCGGTCTAATTCGTATAATGTAGACATCTGATCAGCGTGATCTACGCCGCCCATATGTTTATTATAAAAAATAATGGCCTCTGGGCATTCCAATTCTTTTGAAGTGCCATCTTTCATTTTTCGTTTTGTTTTTTCGATTATAGGCATGTGACAGTTACTCATTACCAACACGTCCTTAGTATCCTTCCATTTTATTGCTAGTATGCATTCTTTACACCCAGCCATTTCACAGGCTCCTCTTTCAACTGGATATATAGGTTCCCAGAATATCCGATTGAATCTAAGAGTATTGTCGAACAGAAAAAGCGATCAAAGCATATTGCCACATTAGGATTTCTTATAGTTTCCGCCAACTTTAGCACAACTCGCTCACCTAGAGTTCCTTCAGAGACTTCATTATCTTTTCCGCAATAGATATTTGTGTCATAAACATAACCAGTTTTCGAGTCACACCTTGTCCACAATTTTATACCTCTTTTGATCGGCTTCAATGGAAGATATTGTTTTAGCGAGGACCTCCCCTTGAATTTGGTCATAGATTCATCTATTGCCTGAAATGTGGAGTCTGTTCCAGTTTTTATAAAGGTGTGCTTCAAGCAGGATATAACTTCTTCCATATAGTAAATTTTTGATGCATTTTCTGGTTTCTCCGGATAGTTTAGGTATAGTTTTGATAATAACAGCATAAATCTGTCTCTAGAAATGGCCTCTATTATGGGTGGATTTCCCAGCGACTTATTTCTAGACCAGTACATGTGAATAGCTGGTACACGATTATACGACATGAATTTAATTATTTTAATTTCTCCTGCTGAGGTTTTTTTGATTGGCTTTTTCTTCATTTTTTCCAATATATCAAGACGCAAATTAGTATAATAACTAATCTGCGTGATTAGACTTTTTGGGAACAACTGGTAAAAACATTCAAGCATAGTTGACCCTCTATTTAGATTATCAATAATCACCAGGTTTTCTTCTATTGGAATGTTTCGTTTGGGTGAAAAAGTAAGAAGATTCTTGTTCCAAATATACTTGCCTGCAGATGAAGAAGGAATTTTAGTAGTATCTTTCCTCTCTTGATTATTGGTCCCTTCAGTTATTTCAGATTCCATAGTATTTTGTTCAGTTGTTTCAGATTCCATATTATTTTGTTCAGTTCTTTCAGATTCCATATTATTTTGTTCAGAATCAGTTTCACTTTCCTCAGAACCAGAATCTTCATCATGTGAATAATCTGATGAATTTTCAGAACCATCTCTATAATCCTCATCGTCACTATCATCACTGTCGTGAATAGGATCTTCTTCACTATCTGATTCATCCACAAACATCCTTTCAGCAATCCCTGATAGTTGCTTTTCAGAGAGCGGACGCCTGCTACTCATTCTGAAACAAATGATACAAATCAGCACTGCGGACAATCAGCACTGCGGGGATAAATATATCCCAACTTACAGCACTGCAGGGATATATAAATCCCAAGCAATTTTTTTCTGCAAAAACATGCAGAAAAATAACTTTTTATTATAAAAAAGAGAATAGAATCACTTACCTGGGTGCTATATCCTTGAAAATAGTTAAAACACTGCCCAAAAGCACCAATAAACAAGTAACTAGTCGGACGATAGCCACTAAGATGCGACACGTGCAACAATAACACTTGAATAAAGACAATGTAAACATTGAATGTGCCAACCAACCTGCGCAGTGGATAGTCTGAACTAGTAAATCCCGTCCCAATATAATTTAAAGCTTTCTAATTCTATACCGATTTTTTCAAACTTTCTTTGGGACGTATATATCCCCGGAGTATTGAAAGGGTTAAAAAAGACAGAAAGGTATGTAAGACTTTATTTATAATTTGTTTTAATAGTAGTTACAGTTAATATGGAGCAATACACCTTATAGTAAAAACATATTTATCTCAGGTCATTGGGGTTCTCGAAGAGTAACAGTTTTTAAAAAATAAACATTTTACCTTTACCCTTTACTTCATTTATATTTATAAGAAAAATATATTTTTCTTATAATATATATATTAGCGTACACTGATATCCACAAATATAACACTAGAAATTGGGACGATATGTCTGTACTTTGAAGCAACAAGGGCTGTGCTGTTGGTATTATTTCTATAATTAGAAGTAAAAGTATAATTATGTATTACCTGAGAAATAGCAAATTTGTTATTGTATAAAACAAGTTCATAGAATTTGCCTACCTCAAAAATTAAAACTAGATAACATTTAAAATATTTACAAGGGTAGTGCACATGTATTTACTGTAACACTTTTTTTATTTGGTCGAGGATTACCTACTTGTTGTATGTCTTGTAAATAATTGTAATATAAGTTCATTTTTGTGAATGAATGACTACTTTTTGTAAATATACAAACTCTTTCCGTTACAACTATTACACACATGTCTAGTATTTACATGATAATATTTTATGAAATAATTTGGAACATAGAAAAGTAAAAAAAAATGAAAAAATAGGATTGCATAAAAATGTACTCTTGAAAATACTAAAAAAATCATCACATTATTAAATATTTTATTATTTTTAGATCTGCCAAGCAAGTATATGGAGATAATGCGATTTCCCATGAATAATTTGAGAAAAGGAGATATTTGCCCAATAAACGGAATAATTACTCATGAACATAAAGTATTTTACATTGTTTTTTCCACATTTGAAGTAAATAATGAAGTCGATAACAAGTTCAATTTGATAATGAATTTTAATTTGACATATCCATTATTGTTAGGGCTTGTGTATATATTTTCTATTATTTGTAAATAAAGTGTTGTTTATTTCGTTTATCTTATTCAGTTATTTGTAGTTTTTTCTAATAGGTTAATAAATAAAATTTTCACAGATTTTACATTTTTGTTTATATACAATTATTATAATCTCCGAAATGTGATAATTAATAAAAAAAAAATTATTAAATTATTTGGTTCTTTTAAGTTAAAAATACCACTAATTCACACAGAAATGTAAAAGGTTTATGTAAGCTACATTTCCCTTCTCATAAATATTGAGGATTTTAAAAACACTGTTGGGCAATCCTAAATATACCTTCGGTTTATTTGCAATTTTGAAAGTTCATTGGTTTTGAAGATCCTGCTCATTATTAAGTCCCTCTGAATCAGATATTAAAGATGTTTCTTCCGATTCAGACAAGCATTCACTATCTTTAAAACTTTCAGGAGGTTTCGAGGCAGGTTCTTACAAAAGGGGTTTTGAGATATACGCCTTATAGTAGACTCATTTTAAATTAACCGAAAGGGACAATGTCAAAAATTGCGGCTGCATCTTGAAGATCCATTGTTAAATAGAGATGAAAAATGCCTCTAGTAGGTTATTTTCCAGTTAACATTTTTTTTGTTTTCTGTTTTTCTTTTTTTGTTAGAATCATTGAGCTGGCTCTTGTGTGGTGAATAACAAGAACTATGGATACATTTGTGTGGTACTACCCACTTTTTATATGTAAAGGTTTTCAAAATCATCTGGTATGTAAAAAAAAGAAAAAAACATTGTTACTACAATGGTAGATAATTGAATAATTAAATTACAATAAAACATTTTTATTTTAATAAAGAGTATAGATACAAACCTCAACAAAATAATTTAGCTGTTCCTTGAAGCCTTTCTGTGTAATGATAATACTTTTTGTCTTTTCATATTTCTAGCAACACTAATAAATATTTTTAATAATAAATGTAAAATGTAAATCATTATCACATCTTGGGAGGAAACATTTTTTTCATACTTATAATATTTATAAAAACATCAAAATTGCGTAACTATGGATTTCCATTTTCTTGTTTATTCATTGTCGTTTTTAAAACAATGAAACTATAAATATGGTGAAAGTTTAAACATAAATAATACTTTTAAAAACATTTGATATTTTATATTTAAAAGATATTTGTTTAACGATATTTTAGAAGTCTAAAAGTAAGACGGTGGACACAAACGAACGTATATTACTTTTCGTATACCGTCCAACTGGCAATGTTGTGTGGCTAGTTCCTATTGGTCTATTCCCGGTGACGTCATAAATTTTAAAAAATTAATAACTCGGGAAAATGAATAGATAAAAAAAAATTAAATATAGCTTTATTTTGAACTCTATTATTCATAAAAAAAATTCAAAATTTTTGAACATGCCCCATTGCATGTAGAAACATATGCCGCGTTTGAATATTCACATCCGATGCATTTTTTACATTTCGAGCGTTTGTTTATCCACATCAGACACATCTACTACAGCTACATATGCGTTTGTTTATCCGAGATGTGGCTATCCAGATTACATTTTTTACATCTCGATTTAAAATGAGATGTGAATGAGATGTTCGTTCCATGCCATAAAGTAAGTGTTCTGTGAAGTTAAGTTTATCTATTTGTCATTTGTTTATATGCTAGCGTGAATATAAAAGTTTGTTTTTATTTCAAATTTAGTTTGATTTCTAGTCTCAAAACTCAAATTTAAAAAGTATAAACTTCTATCTTGTTATTGTCATTTTATCACGTGACCAATAAAGTCTAGAGCGTTTGTTTATTACATCTACATTCAGATCTAATCCTCTATCACGTGATAAAAAAATCATATCTCAGATGCCGATGTGGATATTCAAATGCGGAAATATTCTAAACTCTAACGCGAAAAATTGAGACAAAGAAACGGAAAAATATTCCACAATAGCACAAAATAATATGTATTTTACAATAGTATGGTGTAGATTAAAACTTATTTTGACTTTGCCTCAAAACTTTGGTGTCACAAGCTGAATTTTTCAGTACATGATAAGCTGACCCTTATTCCGGAGGTAATACAAAATTGGACAAAAGCAAAAAGGCACTATCATAAAAAATCGAGATATTGATACCACCGTATAGAGAAATAAAAATGCAAATTTTTTGGTCTAATGCGCAATTATAGGACTTTGTACGGAGTATTTTTTATAATTATTTAAAAACAATCATTTGCATAAGCCCCTATGATTGAAAAAAAAAATTAAACGTAAATATCCCAGTTTCAACCGTCCACAAATTTGGATAAAAAATCTTCTTTTAGAAATGTACCTTTCATTTGACGAAAGAAGAAGGCCTAAATGAAAAAAAATATTATTCATAAAAGTTTCGCCTATATATTGACAAGGTAAGAGAGCTCTCCCTATATTCTTTACTTTTAAATTAACAAAAATATAGCAATAAACAATTAGTGATATCATGGTTTTACAGGAGTCCCTCGACTCTCTATACATCTCTCTCAGTGCTGAAATGTATGCAATCTGTTTGACTCTCTTACATTATTTTATGCAGGGACTATTGATTTATCAGCTATTAAGGCGAATAATGTATCAATTCATGATTTTTTTTTTAAATAAATAAGAAAATATAAACTATAAATTATAATTCAAAATAATAATAATTAAAACTATTGTCCACTTACTGCCAAAACAAGATAAGTAACATTTTGTTAGTTTTGAGTAAATTAAGTATAAAAGTTTTAACCTACACTAAAACAACTTCATGAAAGAGAACATTTATTAAGTAATAAAATAACATAGATTGTGGTACTGTAAACATAATAAGGTATTACCAGAAACAATTTAAAATAAAATTAGCAAATGTATAACTAGTATAGTAGAACAATTTTTACTTTCCTATCTGTATACAGATATAAGGAAAGTATAGGAATCATGATTTTTTTCGACCTCAAGTTTTCGACGGATTTTTACGTTTTGAGGTTCCCTAAATCCGTTTCGACTATTTTCGCGATGATGTCTGTGTGTTTGTGTGTCTGTGTGTCTGTGTGTCTGTGTGTCTGTGTGTCTGTGTGTCTGTGTGTCTGTGTGTCTGTGTGTATATGTGTCTGTGTGTCTGTGTGTCTGTGTGTCTGTGTGTCTGTGTGTCTGTGTGTCTGTGTGTCTGTGTGTCTGTGTGTCTGTGTGTCTGTGTGTCTGTGTGTCTGTGTGTCTGTGTGTCTGTGTGTCTGTGTGTCTGTGTGTCTGTGTGTCTGTGTGTCTGTGTGTCTGTGTGTCTGTGTGTCTGTGTGTCTGTGTGTCTGTGTGTCTGTGTGTCTGTGTGTCTGTGTGTCTGTGTGTCTGTGTGTCTGTGTGTCTGTGTGTCTGTGTGTCTGTGTGTCTGTGTGTCTGTGTGTCTGTGTGTCTGTGTGTCTGTGTGTCTGTGTGTCTGTGTGTCTGTGTGTCTGTGTGTCTGTGTGTCTGTGTGTCTGTGTGTCTGTGTGTCTGTGTGTCTGTGTGTCTGTGTGTCTGTGTGTCTGTGTGTCTGTGTGTCTGTGTGTCTGTGTGTCTGTGTGTCTGTGTGTCTGTGTGTCTGTGTGTCTGTGTGTCTGTGTGTCTGTGTGTCTGTGTGTCTGTGTGTCTGTGTGTCTGTGTGTCTGTGTGTCTGTGTGTCTGTGTGTCTGTGTGTCTGTGTGTCTGTGTGTCTGTGTGTCTGTGTGTCTGTGTGTCTGTGTGTCTGTGTGTCTGTGTGTCTGTGTGTCTGTGTGTCTGTGTGTCTGTGTGTCTGTGTGTCTGTGTATCTGTGTGTCTGTGTGTCTGTGTGTCTGTGTGTCTGTGTGTCTGTGTGTCTGTGTGTCTGTGTGTCTGTGTGTCTGTGTGTCTGTGTGTCTGTGTGTCTGTGTGTCTGTGTGTCTGTGTGTCTGTGTGTCTGTGTGTCTGTGTGTCTGTGTGTCTGTGTGTCTGTGTGTCTGTGTGTCTGTGTGTCTGTGTGTCTGTGTGTCTGTGTGTCTGTGTGTCTGTGTGTCTGTGTGTCTGTGTGTCTGTGTGTCTGTGTGTCTGTGTGTCTGTGTGTCTGTGTGTCTGTGTGTCTGTGTGTCTGTGTGTCTGTGTGTCTGTGTGTCTGTGTGTCTGTGTGTCTGTGTGTCTGTGTGTCTGTGTGTCTGTGTGTCTGTGTGTCTGTGTGTCTGTGTGTCTGTGTGTCTGTGTGTCTGTGTGTCTGTGTGTCTGTGTGTCTGTGTGTCTGTGTGTCTGTGTGTCTGTGTGTCTGTGTGTCTGTGTGTCTGTGTGTCTGTGTGTCTGTGTGTCTGTGTGTCTGTGTGTCTGTGTGTCTGTGTGTCTGCGTGTCTGCGTGTCTGCGTGTCTGCGTGTCTGCGTGTCTGCGTGTCTGCGTGTCTGCGTGTCTGCGTGTCTGCGTGTCTGCGTGTCTGCGTGTCTGCGTGTCTGCGTGTCTGCGTGTCTGCGTGTCTGCGTGTCTGCGTGTCTGCGTGTCTGCGTGTCTGCGTGTCTGTGTGTCTGCGTGTCTGCGTGTCTGCGTGTATGTGTGTCTGTGTGTCTGTGTGTCTGTGTGTCTGTGTGTCTGTGTGTCTGTGTGTCTGTGTGTCTGTGTGTCTGTGTGTCTGTGTGTCTGTGTGTCTGTGTGTCTGTGTGTCTGTGTGTCTGTGTGTCTGTGTGTCTGTGTGTCTGTGTGTCTGTGTGTCTGTGTGTCTGTGTGTCTGTGTGTCTGTGTGTCTGTGTGTCTGTGTGTCTGTGTGTCTGTGTGTCTGTGTGTCTGTGTGTCTGTGTGTCTGTGTGTCTGTGTGTCTGTGTGTCTGTGTGTCTGTGTGTCTGTGTGTCTGTGTGTCTGTGTGTCTGTGTGTCTGTGTGTCTGTGTGTCTGTGTGTCTGTGTGTCTGTGTGTCTGTGTGTCTGTGTGTCTGTGTGTCTGTGTGTCTGTGTGTCTGTGTGTCTGTGTGTCTGTGTGTCTGTGTGTCTGTGTGTCTGTGTGTCTGTGTGTCTGTGTGTCTGTGTGTCTGTGTGTCTGTGTGTCTGTGTGTCTGTGTGTCTGTGTGTCTGTGTGTCTGTGTGTCTGTGTGTCTGTGTGTCTGTGTGTCTGTGTGTCTGTGTGTCTGTGTGTCTGTGTGTCTGTGTGTCTGTGTGTCTGTGTGTCTGTGTGTCTGTGTGTCTGTGTGTCTGTGTGTCTGTGTGTCTGTGTGTCTGTGTGTCTGTGTGTCTGTGTGTCTGTGTGTCTGTGTGTCTGTGTGTCTGTGTGTCTGTGTGTCTGTGTGTCTGTGTGTCTGTGTGTCTGTGTGTCTGTGTGTCTGTGTGTCTGTGTGTCTGTGTGTCTGTGTGTCTGTGTGTCTGTGTGTCTGTGTGTCTGTGTGTCTGTGTGTCTGTGTGTCTGTGTGTCTGTGTGTCTGTGTGTCTGTGTGTCTGTGTGTCTGTGTGTCTGTGTGTCTGTGTGTCTGTGTGTCTGTGTGTCTGTGTGTCTGTGTGTCTGTGTGTCTGTGTGTCTGTGTGTCTGTGTGTCTGTGTGTCTGTGTGTCTGTGTGTCTGTGTGTCTGTGTGTCTGTGTGTCTGTGTGTCTGTGTGTCTGTGTGTCTGTGTGTGTGTCTGTGTGTCTGTGTGTGTGTCTGTGTGTCTGTGTGTCTGTGTGTCTGTGTGTCTGTGTGTCTGTGTGTCTGTGTGTCTGTGTGTCTGTGTGTCTGTGTGTCTGTGTGTCTGTGTGTCTGTGTGTCTGTGTGTCTGTGTGTCTGTGTGTCTGTGTGTCTGTGTGTCTGTGTGTCTGTGTGTCTGTGTGTCTGTGTGTCTGTGTGTCTGTGTGTCTGTGTGTCTGTGTGTCTGTGTGTCTGTGTGTCTGTGTGTCTGTGTGTCTGTGTGTCTGTGTGTCTGTGTGTCTGTGTGTCTGTGTGTCTGTGTGTCTGTGTGTCTGTGTGTCTGTGTGTCTGTGTGTCTGTGTGTCTGTGTGTCTGTGTGTCTGTGTGTCTGTGTGTCTGTGTGTCTGTGTGTCTGTGTGTCTGTGTGTCTGTGTGTCTGTGTGTCTGTGTGTCTGTGTGTCTGTGTGTCTGTGTGTCTGTGTGTCTGTGTGTCTGTGTGTCTGTGTGTCTGTGTGTCTGTGTGTCTGTGTGTCTGTGTGTCTGTGTGTCTGTGTGTCTGTGTGTCTGTGTGTCTGTGTGTCTGTGTGTCTGTGTGTCTGTGTGTCTGTGTGTCTGTGTGTCTGTGTGTCTGTGTGTCTGTGTGTCTGTGTGTCTGTGTGTCTGTGTGTCTGTGTGTCTGTGTGTCTGTGTGTCTGTGTGTCTGTGTGTCTGTGTGTCTGTGTGTCTGTGTGTCTGTGTGTCTGTGTGTCTGTGTGTCTGTGTGTCTGTGTGTCTGTGTGTCTGTGTGTCTGTGTGTCTGTGTGTCTGTGTGTCTGTGTGTCTGTGTGTCTGTGTGTCTGTGTGTCTGTGTGTCTGTGTGTCTGTGTGTCTGTGTGTCTGTGTGTCTGTGTGTCTGTGTGTCTGTGTGTCTGTGTGTCTGTGTGTCTGTGTGTCTGTGTGTCTGTGTGTCTGTGTGTCTGTGTGTCTGTGTGTCTGTGTGTCTGTGTGTCTGTGTGTCTGTGTGTCTGTGTGTCTGTGTGTCTGTGTGTCTGTGTGTCTGTGTGTCTGTGTGTCTGTGTGTCTGTGTGTCTGTGTGTCTGTGTGTCTGTGTGTCTGTGTGTCTGTGTGTCTGTGTGTCTGTGTGTCTGTGTGTCTGTGTGTCTGTGTGTCTGTGTGTCTGTGTGTCTGTGTGTCTGTGTGTCTGTGTGTCTGTGTGTCTGTGTGTCTGTGTGTCTGTGTATCTGTGTATCTGTGTGTCTGTGTGTCTGTGTGTATGTGTGTCTGTGTGTGTGTGTGTGTGTCTGTGTGTATCTGTGTGTCGCATAACTCATGAATCGATACACAGAAAAACACCAAATTTTAAACTTAAGTTTTGTATCAGCGTCCAATGTGCTGATTAGATTTTGGGTAGTGTCGGAACATTTGGGGGGGTACTTTATGGGTGGTAATTTTTATATTTTATGGAATATATCTGTTATTTACGTTTATGAAGAAAATTCTTTAAATAAAAGTTACTTCTTATATTATTATCTATAATTTTTGTTCTATATAAAATTTTCCTAAAATGGTCCGTATTCGAGAAATTTGGCAAAATGTAAAAAAATATTTTTTTATAAAAATTAATCAAACAAAATTTGTTTGTAATATAATTCTCTATAATTTTTATCCTATACATAATTTCTCTAAAATGGACCGTATTCGAGATATTTGAGAAAATGTGTAAATTTCGAAATTTGAAGAAAACTCAAAAACGGGTAAAGAAAAAAACATTAAATTTTATTTCGGCCTGACGTGAAATGATTGGATTTTGGACAAAGTCGGAACATCTGGGGGGGTACTTTATGGGGGGCCGTTTTTATATTTTATGGAATATATCTGTTATTTATGTTTAAAATTGTTCAAATAAAAGTTATTTCTAATATTATCTATAATATTTGCTTTATGTCAAAATTTCCTGAAATGGTCCGTATTCGAGAAATTTGACAAAATGTGCAAAATTCTGATTTTTATGAAAATTGTTGAAATTATAGATAATAATATAAGAAGTAACTTTTACTTGAAGAATTTTCTTCCCAAACGTAAATAACAGATATATTCCATAAAATATAAAAATTACCACCTATAAAGTATACATTTTTGTTTATACATGATTTTTCTAAAATGGACCGTAATGGAAAAATTGTAGGAAAAGTGCTAAATTTAAATTTTTCAGTATTTTCATTTTCAACTAGTATCTATAGAAAAATGTTTCGAGGTAGATGTATGTGGAAAATGTTTATATTTATTTTATCATCTAAACATTTATGGATGTGCTGCAATAGGTTGTACAAAATAACCGGAAAAAGCCTGTAATAACTAGATAGGAAAGTCATGTGTTGGACACATCAGATTTTTTTATTTTTTCTGTACTTAACCTATTTTGGCTGAAATTAGGAATTCATGAAAACAAAGATAAGTAGCACTTATTTGGTTTTGCACTCTAAGCATGCTAACGTAACGATAAAATAAACTGCAAAAATGAGATAATTGACAATTTTCTGTTTTATACGCATATTATTATGCATTCTAACAATCTTCTTTAACAGCCAAAATAAGTTAAATGGCACTTAACCTGTTCTTTTCGCATATGAAATTCTTATTTTTCGTTAAATGTGCACTTAACTTGTTTTAGTCGTACAGTTTTGAGCAAAATGAATTGTTGCCAAAACAAGCCTATATTTTTCAGTAGTTTTTCATTGTCCAACATTTATCTGGTTTTTGCAGTATATTTTTATTTATTTTATTTTTATTTATTAAATACACTGCTCTACAGGCTAAATGCCTAGTTATAGAGCAGGAAAAAAATTGTAATTACAAAAGTAAATATAAATATAACATATTGCACAATAAGACATAATTTGAATATAAGATAAATTACACAACATAACAAAAATTACACAATATAACAAAAATTACATAATATGACAAAAAATTAAATAAATTAATGACTATACACAAGCAAATAGTAGAAACAGCTTTACAATTTTTTGAGCTGCGAAAGCTTACAAGAAAATAGATCAATTTTACCTTGCAGGTTGTTGCAGTTTTCACACATAAAATACAACGGCGAGTTTTTTAATAAATTTGTCCGAGATAGCGGGAGATAAAACATTAAGTTGTTTCGAGATTCAGTTCTTGGCACTTTAAATACAAGTTGTTCTAATAACTCGGAACAATCAATTTGTTAGTTAAAATAAGTTTATAGAGGAATATTAACGACTGATTTTTTCGTCTACATTCTAAGCTTTGCATTTGAAATCTATTTAGAAGTAACGTGTGATTTATCCCAATTGGTGAATATGTTCCGTCTATCTTAAATGTCAAGAATTTTAGATATCGTCTTTGAACGTTTTCAAGAGCGCTTATGTGAATATCATAAAATGGTTTCCATATTATTGAAGCATATTCTAATTTTGATTTGACAAACGCATTGTACAACATATTCATGGTTTCGATAGAATTGAGGTCAACTGCATGCCTAATGATAAATCCCAAATTTCTGAATGATGCTTTTACCACGTCATTTAGATGTTCATTAAAAGTAAGTTTTCTATCGAACTTTACCCCAAGATCTATAACAAAATCAGGCCTATTTAGTATAACACCATCCAAACAGTAGTTATAGAGAATTGAAAAATCTTTTTTGGTATATGACACTATATTACATTTTTTTGAATTTAATGGAAGATTATTTTTTAAACACCAATTATTTATTTTATTAATATTACTTTGTAATTTAAGACAATCATTTAAGATATCTACCTGATAAAAATTTTTTACATCGTCTGCATAAATTAAATATTTTACGTTAACGTCATTAATGATGTCATTTACGAATAGTATAAATAAAAGCGGTCCCAGAATCGAGCCTTGACGTACGCCAGAGGTTACTAAGATATCGACAGACTCAAATCCACGCACTTCAACAAACTGGGTTTCAAGTATGATTGAAAAAAATTTATGACAGGCTTGGACAATCCAAACTTGCTAAGCTTTTGAAGTAATATTCTATGATCGAGTTTGTCGAAAGCCTTAGAAAAATCTGTATATATTACGTCTAGTTGACCGCCGCCATCAACTATTGCAGAACTGTATTGTGTAAATGAGAATAGATTTGTTATTGTTGACCTGTTCTTACAAAAACCATGTTGTTCGTCCACTATCTGATGTTTGACGTGTGGTATAATATTATCGTATAGTAAAATTTCAAAAACTTTGGCAAAATTACATATAATAGTGATGGGTCGATAGTTCTCAATACAATTTTTTTACCTTTTTTAAAAACAGGACAGATTCTTGACCTCTTCCATGCATTAGGAAATGTACCAGTACGCAATGACAAATTAAATATTTTATTTAAAGGAATAGCTAACGCATGGGAACAATAGCGAACCATGAAGGATGGTATATTATCAGGTCCCTTAGTAAATTTAGACTAACTTTAATATTGCCTTCGACACATCAGATTCTTTAAATTCAGCTATATGTACATGTAAATTATTTGATAAATCACTCTCAAAGTCAACATCAAAATTTGATGAATTACTGTAGGAATTTTTAAAGTAAGTAGCAAATCCATTTACAATATCCTGCATGTTTAAAAGATTTAAATCATCATAAGTCATACATTGAGGTATTCCACCATCTTTCCGTTTAGAATTTACGTATGACCAAAAGTTCCCACTATTTCTTTTTATATTCTCTTGTAATGTTTTAACGTAGTCTTTATGTGCTTTCTCTACGTCCTTTTTAATTTTGGATCTTAGCCGTTTAAATTCTTCGAAGGCATTTAAATCATTATTGCGCTTAAACTTTTTTCGTGCTTTCTCTTTTTTTTTAATATCTCTAATAATAGGTCCGTTGAACCATGTAGGGTATTTTCTTGCAGTTGGAACATATTTGGGAATACATATATCCATCATACCATGTAGTTGTTCATAAAATAACTTACATGCAATTTCAATATTATTCACATTATTGAGAAAAGACCAGTCACATGAAGCTATTAGTTGATATAACATCATATAATTAGCTTTACGAAAGTTAAACTGTAAATTTTTATTTACTGGATTAGGTTTACTACGAGGATTAGATATTTGAAAATTAATATTCAAAGCAGGATGCGAGACATCTTCAGGAACTATCAAATCATATACCCTTTCAACAGTGCATGATTCATTACAGAAAACTAAGTCCAATAATCGATTGTTTATGTTAAATATATTATTATATTGTTTGAAATCGTGGAGATTTACGAAAGCATTTAATTCAACTAGCTGACCAGTGAGAGGTGCCATATTAGCATACTGGGGAACATTAAAGTCTCCTAAAACAAATACTTTCTCGTAATCAACAAAATTTAAGGTGGAGAGACAATCAAATAAGGCTTCATAATCAACAACTTTAAGACTTGGAGGAATGTAAACAAGTAGTATTAATATTTTGTAATAATTTAATGTAATCGTAGTGCCTAGAATATCAATAATTGGAATAATATCGCTAATAAATGTTAGATCTATTTCATTACTAATAAATTTTTTATTGACAGCTAGCAAAACACCCCCACCGTAATTTAATTTAACTCGAGAAGTAGATCTATCCTTTCTATATACATGATAATTATCGGAAAATATCTCACAGCTACGAAAAAATTCGTTTAACCAAGTCTCTGTCAATGCTACAAAATCAAAATCGGACTGAAGAGAAAACAAGTAAACGGTATTTATTTTAGTTCGAATTCCACGGACATTCTGATAATATAGATAGCAGGTCAAGTTTTTATTAGAAATATTAAATGAATTATTTTGCGGGTGTATAGCTGTACCACCAATGGTTAATACATCCGACTGACTCATTTGCGATTGCTATGCTACATAAAGTGAGGATTTTAATTCATCTATATGACGTTGGTAAGAATTATAATGGGTGTCCCATGCAGCATGATTTACATTAATTTGAACCAGAGAATCTCGTTCCATCACCTTTACACAATTTATACATTTTAATTCATCAACTGAAGCCTTACATTCTTTTACAGAATGTTTTTCTGCACACCTTGGACAATAAATAGTACTACTGGGACAATTTTTTGAAAAATGATTAAAACCATTACATTTATAACACCTCTTAACAGATACACAATCATAAACAGAGCAGACATCAAAACCAATAAATAGCTTACCTTCACCATAAGTCATGATATTATTATATGATGCAACATCAACCTGCAAAGTTGCTTGATTAATTTTTCTATTCTTCTTAGTGCAAGATATATCTAAAACTTTACATTCAATACAATTAGAACAAAATACAGATTTATTTTGATTTAAAACGTAATGTTCAATTTTTTCACTATCTAATTCAGCCGACATTCCTACAACTCTTATTTTTGGTTTTATTCCAACCACATCCTTGATTTCATATTTTTCCATTAGATTAGAACCAGCAAGATTTTTTAATGTGGAAACTCCAGATTCAGAAGAGCAACCAATAACTAATCCCCCATCTGTAATATTCTTAACACTGGAGATCTGAATATTGGAGCCTACCGGATCAATCGCATTTAAAATATCTGCTTTGGTGACAGAATTATTTTGAGAAGAATCTTTCGGCTTGATTATAATTGCAGAGCTACTTTTAAGTTTCGTGGAGTACAAATTATTATTTCCGGTATTGGATACAGAGGTCGCAGTAGTATTAGAGCATACACTAGGATTCACGTTAATTTTAGTAATTTTTTGAAAAGCAGCCATTGATATTTTCTCCTTCAGATCTTCTTGTCTTCTAATCTCTTTGAGACTAATTCTGTTAGGTTATTGGCAATATCTTCAGTAAGTTTTTTCGCCAGTGATGTAATCTCTTTCATAACCTTTCCTACTCCTTCCTCAGCTAAGTTTTTGACATACTCAGGATTACATGATTTTAGGACTGCATAACAATCAACGCAATACCAACCAAGACCAGGAGTCTTACCTAAATATTTTGTAACATCAACTGGTACATTACAGCAGGGCATATGAAATTGTCGTTTACAGACACCATAGCAGGAAAGGGTCGCCGGCGAAGTCCGAGTAAACTTTTCCTTGCATATTCCACATGCCATATCTCTTCTCGCACTTAAAGATTTTCTTATTGTACATTACCAATAAGTGATATATTTGTTATTAACGCCACTTAGAAGTAATCATAAATTAATAAACAATAAATTATCAGAGCACATTTACGCACGACTCGACTCGACAACGCTATCGACTATTGACAAATAACCATCTTGGGTACGAAAATGTACTTAACGCAAAAATGGTAAAATTGTACTTATCTTGTTTTGACAGTAAGCCGACGGTATATAAAGCATAAATTAATAATATTAAAATATATAAATGTACAAGACTTGCAAACTGATCAGAATCAGATTCGCCACACGAATTAACATTTTCCAAAATATTAGCGGTTGTGATCAAACTATTTCTGCATTTTTTCTGTGCCATACAGGTGCAGGAACCGATGCAGCCAATAGTTTTTTTCTGCATTTGCAAATGTTGCTTCCGTAGTCTAGAACAGAATAATATTTTTAAAATATTTTACATCTATGAAAATTATCAGTGTATAGTATTTGCATATGTCTGGTGGTAGGTCGAGCAGAGTCTTAAGGGTGGGAATCAGACTTCCATCTTGATCTACTTTTCAACATTAGGAAGCTACATCTGCGGCTGTAAAGAGCTTAGCCAAATATGTAGCTGGTAAAAACATCTTAAAAAACGTAATTTTAAGTCGTCTTCAGTCGATGGCAATTTAGCGATGATTTTGAAGAGGCCAGTAATCTCCTTAAAATGTTAATGGAAGTAACATTAACAGTCTTTGAAAAAAGTTTAATAAATTTTTTTTCAAAATTAGAGAATGTGTTTTCAGTGTACCTACTGATCAGTGCTAAATCCATCCAAAAGGTGATGGTGTTCAAGGTAGATTTTCCAACAGGTTCTTATCTCAATGCCAGACAATTGGCTGCTTGTATCACACCCAGTCACAGAATAAAAATCAGGCAAACTTTTAGAAGGTTTTTATCCACATTTAATTCATGTACTGCTATAAATCGTCATGAGTCTCCTCGCCCTATTATGAACCATATAATTTTTTCAAAAACTTCTTAAAATAAATTATTAAGACTAGAATATCTGTATTGTTACAATCAATAATGCAGTGTAAATCTCCCGAATTTTTGGCTGATAATATGTACAATAAGATACGAGTATCAGCTTCTTCGTGATTTGAATTTAAGAAATCCTCTTTTGATGGTTCTACCATGTTTTAGAAATAAATAAAATGTAACTCTTAAATTAATAAACATATTTCAAAATTTTTAAGATTCTTTGCGTCATGTTAAAAATTAACAAAATTTTTCACCAGTTATTTGGCATTCTGTCCCGTACTTCCATGTCTCTATTATCTCTGCTGTCAACTAGTTCTGGTAAGGCATATTGCATATAAAAATTTTGATTTTATTTTGCACCTTTTCTTTCCAAAAGCTGTCATTATAAGGAATTTTCTCCACTTTTATTCCTCGATGAGTCCAAATGCACATAATGCAAAAATCCATTTGTGTAATGTGCAGCTAGCTCTGAATTTGAATATACCAATTGTGGTTCTCTTTAATGGTATTGTCCTTTTCCCAATAAGTTATTTATCTACTGCATACTCCTTCTTCTACAGACACCATTCTAGCCAGGGATGCCAATCTGTGAGTAATTCCTCACATTTGTGAGTAATTTACTAGTCTGTGTGTAATTTTGTGAGTAAAGGGCAATTGTGAGTAATATGTGAGTAATCGGGAAGTCAGCGTGGGTATATTCATGGTAGTTAGGCAAAATCCTGATCGCATAATTTATTAAAACCGTGTTCTTTTAAAAAAATTTAATATAAGCCTAATTTTACCCCCTTGCACTTTTAGCAGTCATAACAATTTTGTAGTTTTAAAATTGCAGCGTCCTCTATTGCTTGGTCAATGTAATAGAGTAAAAGTGATTTTGATGTTTTACAACCCCTAGGTGTCTTGTCGATAGTGATAGTCCCATTGGAACTGTCCCAATCACAAAGCATCTACCTTCTAGAGACCCCACGCCAATGTTAGACTTTTAAACCAATTAGCGCCACCTTGTGTTTGGAGCTGGAACTAAAATGATAAATGGCGGCAAATTCAAATTTTCCATATTATAAATATTACTGTATTTCTAAGGACCGATTCCACCGTTGTGTTAAACGAAGTTTAAAATGACATTTTTACATTAACAATGTCATTTTAATCTCCGTTTAACACAACGGTGGAATCGGCCCTAAATCAATCACACATAAATTATATTATAAAATAAAGTAAGTAGTTCAATCCAAACTTTTTGCCTATTTTATTTCAAAATATAATTTATGTCGATAATTTGAGAAATTGTATAGAGGTATAACAAGCCTGGTGTGTATTGTTAACTTGTTATTGTATTGAAAAATAACTATTAATGGGAATACTATATATTAATAAAAAATAAATAGACATATTTCATAAAATAAATTTATTAACAGCAACTTAATATCTAAAATAATATGAAACATAATGAACATAGTATTAACAATATCCTTGTCCTAAGGCATTCATTTATTAACATGTACATAGAAAATTATTATAACTGCAATAATATCTTAAATATTAGGATTTTTTATATTTTTTTTTTAACCGTTTTAAATAAATCTGATTGGCTTGGATCATTGTGTCATTTTTTCCTAAATATGGCCGAGTATCTTTTCCTTTTAATCTTTTATTGATATCTTTACACCAATTGTGTAAAAGGGTTCTTGTACTTATTTTTATGATTTCCTCTGTTGTAGCCTCTCTGTGATCCAAACACAATAAAGATTCAAAATCAACATATTCTGATATCTGTTTTTTGATATTTAATACCAAATTATTAGAATAAGGCTTTACATTTAAATTACTGTGTACTATTTTAAAAATAGAAAAGAATATTTTAACAAACTCGGCTGTGGGGTAACACAACCTTTGTTGCCAACCATTTCCATGTTCCCTAATATTAATTAATCCATTGTCTGGAAGAAAACCATCACAAAATAAATTATTTTTGCACATTGCACAATTTAATACATAATTCTTAATTTTTTTTAAAATAAAACCTGCCACATAATTTTTTGCTAAAATGCTTAATTTATCTTTAATGGAAATTGCACTATGTATATTTGGTAAAGTTTCCAATGGATCACAATTTTCAATAAATATTGTTCTTTTTGAATTTGTCAAAAAGTGTTTGATTGGCATAATAATATTTTCACTCCTATCATCTTCAGTATTATACGTTTTTTTATAAATTGAATAGGAATAATTTATGAACATTGCTTTAAATATTCCTATACAAACAGATGGTGAAGGATTGGTGTATAGCCCTCCAAAACTTCTAACACGTCCAAACATGTTTTCTAAGGGATCTTGATTTAAATTTCTAGGTATAATGTATTGAAACCCTTCTAATTTTAATGCTTCCCAAATATTTATAAAATTACGAATTGTAAATATCCAGTTTTTTAAACTAGGGGGCTTTTTCGCATCTCTTTGCTTGACCTGCTCAAACTCCATTGATAAAAGCAGGGGTAGTGCCTCTTCATTCCAAAACTTTATGTGTCCAGAGGTATCACTTATTCCACATCTAAGTACTTTCCCTGTTTCAACACATTTTTGTTGTCCATTTACGGAATCGAAAAGTTGATCAAAGAAATAAACAAGCTCAGCAGTGTCGGATGCCCCTTCTCTCATTCTGTTTCCATTATCTACAAAGAAAACACATTATAACACATATATAAGTAGGATAAATGATGACTTACCAATTTTACTCGCCAACATTAATGTTGAAGCAACTCTATGGCTAAAAATTTGAGCTGCGTGTTTAACCTTCATTTTTCTTAATTTTTTTTCATATATATGCTCGTCTGTTAAATTTGGTAAGGCCCTAAGTCCAGGTATTGCCAGTGATCCAGTATCATTTTCATACAGATTTTTTAGGTGATCCCATTTTGCTAATTTACCAACATTATTGTGAGTAAAGTTTATATATTTTTTAATGGAATTATTTCTAATTCCCTTTAATAAATGTGGGGGATCCAGAATGGGATAAATCTTAAATCCAGCTACCTCGAAAAATCCTCCTGAATATTCCTTATTTTCTCCTTCATACAAAACTTTGGTGTCTTTAATGAGGGAATTAATAGCGCTGAAATTATTTCCCACCTGATCGCATATAACTGCTATTGGTTTAAATCCTATTTTTAACAAGTTTTCTAAAATTTCTGTTAGGAGTGCCCTAATTTGAGGTGTTTTTGCTCCACCTCTGCTGGAAAAATGATAACTAATAGGAGTTTTTTTGTTAGTTTTAACACTCCTTATCATAAAGACCAACACATGATCACAAATATGTTGGTCTCGCTGGCCCATTATGTCTTCAAATCCTTCAATTATTCCCTTTTGTTCATTAAAATTTAAAAATGGCATGATTGCCATTTCATCAAATATAAGAGAAATAAATTTTTCATTAGCTTCCATATTGTTGGCAACTCTCTCCAGAGATTCAAAAACACAGGGATTGATACCAGGTTCAATATTTATTTTATTAATAAGTCTCTCTATTGTGGTTTTACAAGGCAACACAAAAATTGAGCTTAAAAACTGGTATGCCCTTCTACTCTGTTTGTATAATGCAAGAGCCATTATTTTTTCATCTAATGTGAAACGGTGTAGTTTTTTTGATTTATTCAACTCCCTGAATTGACATCTGATGAACATTGCAGCTACAGATTTAAATTTTTCAATATTTTCTTCAAGAGAATGTTTTTTATTAAAATTTTGAGCCTCAAATAATCTCCTTTTGTAAGAAACTTTAGCTGATGAGACTGTATTGTACTTCCTATACAGCTGTTTGATTTGGGAGTACATTTTATTTTTTCTTGGCGTCATGTCCACACTTGATGAAACTCCTGAATATTTCAGCATATTATTTGGAGTTAATGGACCTAAAATAATAAAAAGAAAAACATAAACAAAAAGCTAAGGAAGGAAAAAAATATTATAAAATATTTAGAAATAATAAGACTACTGAATAATATTTACAATAAATACAAAAGAACACAAGTATTCAAATATTACTATAATTTTTATGCTTACCTTGGCTAGTAATTTTCTGTGCAGGTTCAGTTTCAATTTCAAGTTGAGATGTCGAAGCCAAATTAAAAGTAGAGACGGGTGGAGTACAGGTATAATTATTGTAGTCAGGTATATCTAGAATTAAAATAAATATTGAAATTAAATATGATTTTTAACTAAAATTATATTTTTAAATTAGGTATTTAGGTACTACTAATATAGAAGAATCGATGATTTTATAAAGGCAACATAGTAATATGCAAACAAATTAAAAAATGATTAAAATTGTTACTAAAACTTCAATTATTAAAATATTACTATTTTTATGAAACCTTTCAAATAAACTTACCATATATATTTAAAGGCGAAGTAGACACTACCTCCTCATTTGGTGGCATAGTTGAAACATCTACAAGAATATTTTATTAACACAATGTAACATATTTTATAAATAACTCAATTACCTGACAATAAATGCAATGTTGGCATTGCATTAGGGTGTAGCCTTTTGCTATTTACCGAAATATATTGCCCTTCGAAATGCCGATGACACACTCTCTTTGTATCGTAAACTATTTTGGGATCTAGTCCAGCAAGAAACTCATTATTGATATTTTGTACCCACTGATCAAATCTCACAATGTCTATTACTGGATTTGGAAAACGATGATGAATTAAATTAGCGTTTTTCGCGCACTTAGCAATACAGCACCAAATCATTGCAAAACAGGAAATAAATGTCACAATTTTACAAAAAAAACGAAAATACACACAAGCCAAACACAAAATTAAAATCAAAGAAAAATCGTCCAAAAAACAACAACTGAAATCTACAAAGCCAAAACCGTAAACAAAACATCAGTCAGCGCCGACGCATTATATTTTAGCCAACTTATTTTCTTGCAATATTACCAACAGAATATACAATTATTGGTTAAATTTCATACTAGCTGGTCATTCACGTGGAACCTCTATGTGCTTTGTGGTCCCAATCGTCGATTAATATCTTTTTTGGTTCATTTTTATTAGTAGATTTTTTTTAAGTATTAGAATTAATGATTTATTATGATTTCGCCCATTAATAAAGAATATACTCTAATTCTCCATCCTTTTTTGTTTAGCTGATTACAAAGATGTTTTATATACAGGGTGATTCATAACTGTTGGGACATAGGCTAAGGGCAGGTTATTTGTACCAAAATATGGCGATAGGGCCAAATATACCTTAATAAAATATTGCTGTGGAATAAGATACAGGACGTTAAATAATAATAATAATAGTAATAAAAATAGATTATAATCTAACAGCAAATTATTTGACACTGCAAAGCAAACTTTTCATAAATGAAATATTTTGTGAGTTGTTCAATTGCGTTTTTCTCGAAAACGCGTAAAATTTCTAATCAAATATACTAAAAAGATTCGTAAAAAAGCTACCACTTAATTTCATCATCAGGAATCATTCACGTGGCGCCTTCTGTAACAAAATGTGAAATAATATATAAAATATTATTCCTTGTCGAAAAATATGCCTTTGTACCAATTTTGATAACAATTCATAAATATACAGTGACATCAGAAAAAAACGAAAAAACAGAATTAAAATTTAACACCCTGTATCTTATTCCACAGCAATATTTAATTAAGGTATATTTGGTCCTATGCCATATGTTTGTGCAAATAACCTGTCCTTAGCCTATGTCCCAATAGTTATGAATCAACCTGTATATTACTTGGTTATTAAAATAGTGAATGCACAGAAAAAAGGTGCATCTGTTTTGACTCTTGTATGTTCTGAAAATTGCTCTTTTGATGATTAGCAACATTGCACAGTAGTAAAATAAATTCAAACAAAAGTGCAAGAGTACAAAATATACAATTTATATAAAAAAACTAGTAATATTGATATTTTGAAATTGTGAGAAATTGTGAGTAATCCGGAAAAGTTTTTGAGAGTAAATCGGTAAAGACCGGTTGGCAACCCTGGATTTGGCCCGTTAATAAAGAAGCTACTCTGATTCTCCAAACCTTTTGATCTGTTTTTTGTTCAGCTGATGACAAAGATGTTTTATATACAGGGTGGTTCATAACTATTTGGAACATAGGCTAAGGGCAGGTTATTTGTATCAAAATATGGGGATAGGGCCAAATATATACCTTAATAAAATATTGCTGTGTAATAAGATACAGAGCGTTAAATAATATTAATAATAGTAATAATAATAATAGAGTATAATCTAACAGCAAATTATTTGACACAACAAAGCAAACTTTTCATAAATGAAATGTTTTGTGAGTTGTTCAATTGCGTTTTTCTCGAAAACGGGTGAAATTTTCTAATCAAAAATACTAAAAAGTTTCGTAAAAAAAGCTACCACTTAATTTCATCATCAGGAATCATTCACGTGGCGCCTCCTGTAACAAAATGTGAAATAATACATAAAATATTATTCATTGTCGAAAAATATGCCTTTGTGCCAATTTTGATATCAATTCATAAATATACAGTGACATCAGAAAAAAACAAAAAAACAGTATTCAAATTTAACGCCATGTGGGGTCTATTCTGTAACAATTGCTTTATATTTAACGGCCTTTAAAAATATTGGCGACCTTTAAAAATATGTTTGTATTCGTTAATTTACTTCTGTCATTATTTAAACAGATTTCTTTAAGATAGTCCTCTAATGTATTTTAAAGATCCGTTTAAATAATGACAGGAGTAAAGAAGAAAATATTTTTAAAGGCCGTTAAATATAAAGGAATTGTTACAGAATAGACCCCTGTATCTTATTCCACAGCAATATTTTATTAAGGTATATTTGGTCCTATCGCCATATTTTTATCCAAATAACCTGCCTTAGCCTATGTCCCAATAGTTATGAATCAACCTGTATATTACTTGGTTATTAAAAAAATGAATGAACAGAAAAAAGGTGCATCTGTTTTGACTCTTGTATGTTCTGAAAATTTCTCTTTTAATGTTTGGCAACATTGCACAGAAGTAAAATAAATTCAAACCAAAGTGCAAGAGTACGAAATATACGATTTATATAAAAAAAACTAGTAATATTGATATTTTCAAGTTGTGAGTAATTATGAGTAATCCGGAAAAGTTTTTGAAAGTAAATTGGTGAAGACCGGTTGGCAACCCTGATTCTAGCTCTATATGGACATTTTAAATCTATCACAGAGGTTTGTTCTTTGTTTTAAATTCCATCCGGATTGCCAGCAACATAATCAAATTCGGAATAAATAAAAAGTTCACATTTAAAAACTTTTTCTGGCAAATAAATTTCCAAATCTTATTTTACTCTGGATTTATTTTCCATGCCATATTGAGTGGCTTTAGCAAAAAATAAAAGATTTTATTTCTTAAAGAAGACTTCCTTTTTTTACAAATGTCTCCAAATTTTGAAGCAGTGACTCGTTTGGTACTTTCTCAACTCGTGCGTTCGCAACTCGGGCGTAATATAAAACTACCTGAATTCGTCGCATCTCGGGCGCCCTCCAAAATTGTGCACCTGTGAGTTCGCAACTCGGGCGTCGACGGGATATGAAATTTGACCATAGTTTATGTACCCTGATTCTGATTACAATCTGGTTCAGGTAGTAATGCATTATCGAAAATTTAAGAGAAATAAATGACATCCCAGAACAAGCTTTGATTTTAACAGATAGAGAGCATTGAAAAGTTAGTTGATGTAAAAAAATTGAAGATTTTTCCATTACGGTTTATTTTAGAGAAATCATGTGTAGAATAAAAAATATAGAGCATGATATTGGGATCATTTTCAAATTATTGGCGATTTCTAAAATATTTCCGAAAATAATTTGGTCACTAGGGGCAGAGACAACAGAGACGTGTAACTTAATAGGAAAATATGTTCGGTGGTCCATTTAAATTACATATATGACCCTCTTTTCTTTTATATTGATCTTTACATAAGTCTATCTCTCTCCAATAAAACTAACACCATTTTCAGAGGGCGCTGGTGTTGCTGGTTTTTTGACGTCGAAATATCGATTAAAAGTATTAAAACTGACAACTGACAATGTTATGAATGTTATGAACATGTGCATTTTATTAAAATTAATTTAATTTGGGCCCCGTATATTTCTTTTAGTCTGATTTTGTTGTTTAATTATTTTTATTTGGGGGGGAATGTTTATTTTTGCATATTATTTTTTGCATGAAGCAATTTCTGGAACCAAACTCGCGTTTTTGTATACATTTCTTTCTAGAGGTAATTCATTTCCAATTTATTATGTATGTGTGTATAATGTGTGTGTTTAATAATATATTACACAATGACTATAATTATTTTAGGTGAATTGGAACAGAGATCCATTGTTACAGCTACTTGTGTTCATTAAGTAGGTAGATGAATGTCTGGACAGCTTTAATGGCAGCACAAAGTTCCTATCTACTAGAAAAGTTAAATGTATGCTGAGTAAAAAATCTGCACATGTAGTATTGGCAAAGGACTTTTGAAATGATTAGAGATTAGCTATTTCTTACATACACCTACCTCTAACAGCCACTCTAAAGGAAGAAAAAAAAATTGAATCACAAAACGGCAGAATTTTAAATCAGGATGCATTGGAAAATAAATTTGGGGACATCAGGTCGGTTTTGGATTTTATAGAGAGATCAATCTCAAGAAAAGTTAATTTATCCTGCAGAACAACCAGTAGTTTAAGTAGGATTTGCTATAACTTTATTAGAAATTTTCTTTGATAATAAATTGTAATATAGGTACCAATTATTGTTTCAAATGAAATTGAAAAAGAGTTAAATATGAAATTAGATTTTTCATGAGTAAAATGTTATATTAATTCGAACATTGTAAGGTAATCTATAATTAAGGGAATATGAAAAATAGGTATACCCTGGTGGTGTAAGAGAAAGGTAAGGGGCAATGACAAAAAAATTACCAAAATGTATTTATCTTTAAATAGTGTTTATTATTAATAATATTATTTGCTATGTTTGAAAAGTACCTCCTGCTGCAGAACAGATCGAATAGATTAGACTACTAGTTGGAGAAGGTCCACCTAGTAACCAAATTAGGAGACTAGGAAAACTTTTACATGACTGGGGACACAACAGGAATGCACACACACAAGATACACAAACAAACAAAATAACAGGGGTAAGCCTTCAGCAACGTCCTGTTTAAATGATAGTATGTCATCCTTCATTCCATTTTAGAAGGCATGACATAAATCTATTGATCTTGATTACCCTAAGAAGAGTTAGCAGGGGTTGTACGGAATGGGTCTAGCAGGTTTCGATCCAGTTTACAGGATGGGAACTCGACTCAGGCCTTATACATTTGTGTTGAGTGTATGTGTGTTTGTTTCATTTCCATGGTTTCTATTAAAATAAACAGTCATAACATATCGATACCTTTTTGCCAGACTAACATAAGCGACATTTGTTCAAATGGCACTTATGGTCTGGCAAAAAGGTATCGATATACTCTATGCTTTATAAAATATTTGTTACATTAGTTTTTAAATATATTATGAATATATAACAACTGTTACTTTCTTTGAAATTTGTCACAAAATGATAGGAGGTACTTTCTAAACATAGCAATTGTAGTTTGTTTTTCTGTACCTTAAAAAAATATAATTTATAGAAAAAGAGTTTGGTGTATTATTTTTCCAAGTTTAAATATTTAATAATCAATAGAATTTTCAAGTTTTTTTAGCGAAATTTACAAGAGTAATAAAAACTATGTTCACTGCTTATATTAAACTGATTAAAACTTCCTTTATTAAAATGATTATTTATATGATAAAAAATTTGATGATATTGGAAGCTTTTATATTTTTTTAATAAACAGTGAAACAGTTTTTGTTTCTCTTGTAAATTTGTTGTATACAAAAACGATTTCTGAATCCATGTTTGAATTTCCCGCCCTAAAGCATTTTTAATTTTCCCGCTATTTACTAGTGGCGCCATCATAGACTGGTTGTGGTTACAATCGCCCAAATAAGTTTTACCGAACAAAAAAAATACATTGAGTTACACGTCTCGCTGGATTGTCTCTGCTAGGGGTATTATAAGTGAAAATGAGAAAAATTCGAATTTTGCACTTTACCTCAAATTTCCCGAATTCGGTCTATTTTAAAAAATGTATGGAACAAAACGAGTTACTGAAAGTCTTTGAAGAGGAAATAAGATGTTATAGTGTAGCTGAAAAACAAGCAAGTCTACATATGACCACACCCAAAAGAGCCACAAAATACAGTAAACTCGACCGACAAATAATTGCCATCGTGGAAGACTTAACAAACGGAAAAACTGACTTGAGAAGTACACTCGAAATTTTAAGACATGTTGTAAGGTTCGATTAATTTTTGATGTGACTTTATGCAAATAAATAAAATTTTAATAATTAAATTTCATTCTTTTTATTTATGCCTAATAAAACAAAAGCTATTAAACTCAAGTTTATTGTATTAAATGCTTTAAAATAAATAAAAAAAGGAAAAAACAGAAAAAAAGAGGGAAAATCAATTTGAATGAATTACAGTTTAAATTATATAATTAAAATAAAATTATATATTAAAAACATTAGATTACGTAAGTTGGCTACATATGGAAAACTTTTTTATTATTAGTTTTACCAAAAAATTTAGCATGGTCTAAAACCTTATATGCACCCATTAGATATCAATTTTTATGAGTCGTATACGATTTGTCAAAAAAAATATTTTTGGCCAAGAGTAAAGTACATTCATTTTTGACAAACCTCGTATACGACTTATACAATTTGATATATGATGGTTGTATTTTAAGGTCTGAGATCACGCACAATTTTTTATGAGGACATTTTTTTCATAAAATTATTAATAAAAAAAAGTTTTCCATATACTGTCCTAGTATACGGCTCAAAAATGTGATGTATTTTAGGTTTTAGACCATCCACAACTCTTTATGCTAAATAATTTTTTTTTGATAAAACTAATAAAAAAAAGTTTTCCATATGTAGCCAACTTACACAGACACCCTACATAAAAAATGTATTAAAATAAAAATTGAATAGCTAGCCGAGGTAGGTACACTATTATTTATCAATCTAATTATATAATAAATAAATTACACTTTTTTCAGTAAAAACTACAATTTCAAATGTCATAACAATGTAATGTAAAGATTATGTTCGCAGAGAAAGATAAATAAAAAATCTTGTTTTATGAAAGTTACATATTATTTAAAAACTGGCAAGCTCCTCCTGTACGGCACTCCGTATATAATTTTAAGTTTAAGCCGAAAGCACCTTCTCAGGTACCGATCCTTGAACGCCCGAGTTGCGAAGGGTATTTAATCTACCTGTAGCCTTCCGCCCGAAATGCGAAAAATTAAGGATTCCGCCCGAGTTGCGACGCACGAAATGCGCATAAATCACTCGTTTGCGTCTTTCATTGTGCCACAATGCACAATCATCTTGATCTCATGTCACATTCGTTTTTTCTCATCTATAGACAGTGCCAAACTTTTTAGAAAATCTTCTTCTGCAATGCACATCAAAGAGTGCGACAGATCAAAGCTACGCGCAAGAAAAATGATTTACTTATTTCGAAAAAAATATACATTACTCCCGTGCAGTATATAAGGTAAGTTATAATTCACCTCTCACTGTATAACTTTTCGGAATTTCGGATACATTTTTTTAATAAATAAATGATAAAATTAATTTAAAATAATTAAGCGAAATTACTGTATGTAAAACATAACAAAGTGTACAGACACTAAAACAAAATAAATTCAAATCACTTGTACTGTTTATCACCTGTAAATAGTAGAAAAAAATATATATTTTTTTGGTTTCACCCTCTAGACGAAAAAGCTTTTAATGTATTTTTTTTTTATTTTTATTGTGTAAAAACTAAATGCTCCAGTAGGTAAAAATTAGATATGTTGTCCCCTTCTAGCATTTTTATTTGTATTTCTTTTCGTTAGGAAGACATATCTTTTCAAATTTTTTCGAAAGAAACTGATTCATATGTTCAAAAAGTGACTCCAGAGGGGTACAGGTTGAGCTTTTACCTGTACTTACTATGAAACCCTTGCATATTATATATGTCGATCTTAGTATTACAAAAATGATTTACGTAAAATAAGGTGTACAAATACATAAAATTTGTTTATCCCTCGTAAAACATGTGTAAAAAATATTATAAATTGTTTTCATTCAAAAATATTTATTTCTTAAAAATCTAACAGAGGTGCCACTTTCTAGACGGAAAATCTTGTAATGTGAGGGTATCCCACTTTTAAAGTTTATTTTTGACTATTTTAAAAAGAAAAAAATATGTACCTTTAGGTAAATGTTAAATCTATGTTCCTCTGGAACCACTTTTTCAAAATATAATTCAGCTTTTTTTAAAAAAAATTGAGAAAATAAGTAAAGACGAGTTTTGTATTTTAAAAAAAAACATTTAAATTTTAAAAAAGTGTCTCCAAAGGAGCACAGATTTAACTTTTACCGACACCCACATATTTTTTTATTTCAGAATAAGTCAAAAATAAACTTTAAAAGTGGGGTACTACGAAACCCTTCATGCTCTGCTCTAAAGCCAAGTAAATACTCCTCTTAAGATCCCTATTTAAGTCGACCTTTTTTCATCCGTCTACCTAATTAAATATATGTTTTAATGAAATAATTAAACGTAAAATCAATACCACATGAACAATTTATTATTTAAATAAAGACTATTTCGCATTACTCATGGGCGAAAAAAGCGCAGGGCTGAATCTAGTAATTTTTCAAACAACCTATTTTCTATCTCTTATCCTCGCCCTTACTTACAATTTTTTCTGAACATTACTAAACTAAAAGAATTCTTTACCATTAATAACAATTTTATTGATGAGAAATACGTTTTACATAAGTTTTTAATGTCATTTATAGAAATAAAATAGTTATTTGCCTACCAATGGGCTGTAAATATACAGTTGATATTTTCGGCCTAATCAGAAATTTACGGCCGAGGCCAAGTAACTTCTGTTGAATAATATTACAATAGATAGACAGATAATTTATTTCATGTAGACAATTTTTTTTCCAATGTATTATGATTCATCAAAAATGAAATAATGATATCTATATACTAGTAATTATAAACAATATTTAAAATTCAAAAAAACCTCTACAAAATAAACATTACCAATTTTGAAAAACTTTTTGATCTTATTTTTAAATACAATATCTGTTTTTTCAGTTTTTATGAAGTCCGGAAGTTTATTGTATAAAATGGGTCCTATGCGTTTAAGAGACCTTTTAGTTAAATTTAATCTATATAGCAAATAGCAACTGGCATGTGAAATCTGTTATGCCTAAATTTATATAAGTTTTTAAAAACATATAAACAAGTTTTTAGAACATCTAAAGAAGCTACAAATATTCATTGACAAAAATCATATTTAGGAATTTTACATATTATTCTTAGGATCTTCCTTGAAAAAATAAAAATTTTATTTTATTATTTTATCACTAGAATCATCTGAGTTTTCTCATAGACCAATCCCGTATCCCAATCGAAATGCTACTTGAGCATAATAAATACTGATTAAATAAGTTTCATCGGCTAAAACTTACATTTTGTAAGTAACACAATGAATTTAATTTATTTTTCCAAAATTTACAATGAGATTTAATCAACAAGTACTTCAATCAATTTAATTTATTTTTCAAATATACGTACTTCCTGATGAAGTAAATAAATTCCAATTAAAAATTATAACTACAAAACATAGGTACTCTAAAGATGCCAAAGATTAAAACCAAACAAACGAAATTATAGAATAACTAATAACCTTAAAATCATACTTAAAATTGCAAAAACTAGTTATGTAAAATAATGAGATAACATCAATAATGGATTAATTTTAAATATTTTAAGTTGAACACAATGAAAAAATTGGCAATCCTCTTAGATATGCGAGCCCTTCCCATTGACAGTTATTGTCTGGCTGGTCGTTGGAATGCCTAATAATTAGCACTTATCAGAGACAATCCAGCAAGACGTGTAACTCAATGTATTTTTTTTGTTCGGTAAAAGTTATTTGGGCGATTGTAACCACGACCAGTCTATGATGGCGCCACTAGTAAATAGCGGGAAAATTAAAAATGCTTTAGGGCGGGAAATTCAAACATGGATTCAGAAATAAATAGTTTTTCTATACAAATTTAGAGGAGAAACAAAAACTATTGTTTCACTGTATATTAAAAAATATTAAAGCTTCCAATAACATCAATTTTTTTATCATTTAAATAATCATTTTAATAAAGGAAGTTTTAATTAGTTTAATATAAGCAGTGAACATAGTTTTTATTACTCTTGTAAATTTCGCTAAAAAAAAACTTGAAAATTCTATTGATTATTAAATATTTAAACTTGGAAAAATAATACACCAAACTCTTTTTCTATAAATTATGTTTTTGTAAGGTACAGAAAAACAAACTACAATTGCTTCCTTTAGAAAGTACCTCCTATCATTTTGTGACAAATTACAAAGAAAGTAACAGTTGTTATATATTCAAAATATATTTAAAAACTAATATAACAAATATTTTATAAAGTATAGAGTATATCGATACCTTTTTGCCAAACTATCATAAGTGCCATTTGAACAAATGTCGCTTACATTAGTCTGGCAAAAAGGTATGGATATGTTATGACTGTTTATTTTAATAGAAACCATGGAAACGAAACAAACACACATACACTCAACACAAATAATTTATAAAGCCCGAGTTAAGTAAGTTGCCATGCCTTCTAAACGGGAATGAAGGATGACATATTATTATCATTTAAACAGGACATTGCTGAAGGCTTACCCCTGTTATTTCGTTTGTTTGTGTATCTTGTGCGTGTGCATTCCTGTTGTGTCTGCAGTCATATAAAAGTTTTCCTAGTCTCCTAATTTGGTTACTAGGTGGACCTTTTCCAATTAGTAGTCTAATCTATTCGATCTGTTCTGCAGCAGGAGGTACTTTTCAAACATATCAAATAATAATAATAATAATATACACTATTTAAAGATGAGTACATTTTTGTAATTTTTTTGTCATTGCCCCTTACCTGTCTCTTACACCACCAGGGTATACCTATTTTCCACAATCCCTTTATTACAGATTACCTTACAATGTTTGAATGAATATAACATTTTACCCATGAAAAATCTAATTTCTCTTTTTCAATTTCATTTGAAACAATTGATATATTACAATTTATTATCAAGGAAATCTTCTAATAAAGTTATAGCAAATCCTGCTTAAACTACTGGTTGTTCTGCAGGATTAATTAAACTTTTCTTGAGATTGATCTCTCTCTAAAATCCAAAACCGACCTGATGTCCCCAAATTTATTTTCCAATGCATCTTGATTTAAAATTCTGCCCTTTTGTGATTCAATTTTTTTTCTTCCTTTAGAGTGGCTATTAGAGGTAGGTGTATGTAAGAAATAGCCAATCTCTAATCATTTCAAAAGTCCTTTGCCAATACTACATGTGCAGATTTTTTACTCAGCATACATTTTACTTTTCTAATAGATAGGAACTTTGTGCTGCCATTAAAGCTATCCAGACATTCATCTACCTACTTAATTAACACAAGTAGCTGTAACAATGGATCTCTGTTCCAATTCACCTAAAATAATTATAGTCATTGTGTAATATATTATTAAACACACACATTATACAGTGGTTTTCTTAATAAATTGGAAATTACTTACCTCTAGAAAGAAATGTGTACAAAAACGCGAGTTTGGTTCCAGAAATTGCTTCATGCAAAAAATAATATGCAAAAATAAACATTCTCCCCCAAAGAAAATTAATTAAACAACAAAATCAGACTCAAAGAAATATACGGGGCCCAAATTAAATTAATTTTAATAAAATGCACATGTTCATAAAAACATTCATAACATTGTCAGTTGTCAGTTTTAATCGATATTTTGACGTCAAAAAACCAGCAACACCAGCGCCCTCTGAAAATGGTGTTAGTTTTATTGGAGAGAGATAGACATATGTAAAGATCAATGTAAAAGAAAAAGAGGGTCATATATGTAATTTAAATGGACCACCGAACATATTTTCCTATTAAGTTACACGTCTCTGTTGTCTCTGCACTTATCCTTAGAACGGTAACTCCCACGTTAGAAAACGGTGATAGAATTTCACCGCCACCTGACGGACGTGGTTGATTTTTCAAGTAAGTCCTTATCGGGTAAGAGGCCCTATGAAATACGAAAAAAATAAAAAAAAAGAAGAGAAGAAAAGCGCGGGGCCATTCAAATTTGATAGTAAAAATTACTTGCATTAAAAAGATTTGTTTACACAAACTGAATTTTTGCGTTATTATAGCGATATTTGCTGCAATAATACAAAAATTTAGTTGCATGAACCTATCTTTACTTGACTTACAGTTTTTAGATTAAAAAAAACGGGCTTAATCAAAAAATTTATTTATTAAAAATATAATAAATAAAAAATAAAATAATACAAATCTCGTATAAATCCAATATTCTTCATTTGAAAAAGATGAAGTATTAACGGAAGTTATTTTATGAGAAAGAAGAAAATTAAACAATATGATATGCTTCACTAAAAATATAATGGATCAATATGACGATGTAAAGCTGGATTTATAAACTACGTTTAGTTGGCGTTCAGTTTACGCTCAGTTCGAGTTGGTGAATTCGCGCTGGACCCAATTTATAAAGTCATCGCTGTCAATTCTGATATTTGATTTAAGAAGACATAACCATAAATTCCACAAAATAAATATTTCGTTGTTATTTTGTTTTAATTACGTTTGTAGATGGTGTTGGTTATAAAATAATTATAAATCCATTATAATTTCTTATCCAAAACAAGTCTACCATGTAATTATAGGATCGCGTTGACGCATACGTGGTCAAATAATCAGATACGTGTTTTTCATTGGTTCGAACTTCGCATCAAACATCGGCGAACGGTGAACATACAAGTTGGTCATCTCTCAGCCTCAACTGAACTCGAACTGAGCGCGAACGAATTTGATAAATGACAGTGCACGTTCTGCTTTATTTATGTTGAACTCGAACTAAGCGTGAACCGATCGCGAACTGAACGAAGTTTATAAATCCAGCTTAAAACCACCTAAATTTGAGTCATTTAAAAAAAGCGATAGGACCTACGAAAAAAACGTACACTAATTTTACTTAAAATTTACAGGCTGACAAGCCTCATAAATATGAAGACTAGAGATAAAGAGGCGTAATACACAAAATACGGTCCAAAAAAACGCACGCTAATTGAGCTTTTATAATTAACCGCATAGGCACTAGTACTGCATACGTTGTTCAAAATACATGGCTTCTTATGGTAATTATACATAATTTTGTAAAAATAATAAAAATAAACTGATTTATCGCTAAATAAAACACAAAACATACTGTTGTATTTATTTCTAAATAAATCTTGCATGTTTAAATTGATAAATTATTTAATTTTATCTATATAAAATACAAATTAGGTATGTATGACCAAATTCGAAAAGGTTTGTTAAACAATTTTGTGGCAAAATTTTTTTGAATTGAATCTATATATTGTTTTAAGAGCAAAATAAAACACAACAAATTTTTTTTTGTTGTAATACAAATATAAAGGGAGATTTGGGAATGTACATGGTATTACCTTATTCTTTAATTTCAGCTTTCCCCTTTTTATTTTGCTAACAGTACCATCAGTAAAAGTAGTCTCATAATATTTGATAATATCTTCTAAAAAGTATAGGACAGCATCGTCTCTAGAAAGTGCTTTATCGGCACTAGGAACGATATATATGCTGCCACTGTTCTAAGCGTTTAGTATCCTATAAAACACATTTGCAATTGGCGTTCAACAAAATAAATAACAGTAGCAACTCTTTATCTAACATTAAAACTCTAAAAAATAAATTTTCTTTTCTAGTAAGTTAAATTTAATAGATAATTATAACATCAAACGAACTTACCTAAGTGAAGTTCGATCTTAATTATATGATGCCTCGTTGAAGTAAATAAGATATATGTCGCCCCCTGTATATGCCTTGATTCGACCACATAGTTGAAAGCTGGAACTATTTGATATATTCCCTTCTCCACCAATTTCCTCATCTCAACACTTTGCTTTAGTCATTTCATAGCATACTTGTTGCAACTTAAAGGGGACTTTAGAAATATTGGGTGGGTCTGGGACTTATTTACTTCGACGAGGCATTATATAATTAAGATCGAACTTTACTCAGGTAAGTTCATTTGATCTTATAATTATATTTCTGCCTCGTCTCGTAAATAAGATATATGTCGCTGTTTAAAGCATGTTGCAACAAAAATTACGATAAAACATTTTATTTATATTTAACTGATTACAAGTTTAAAATTTATATTGTCATAATTTACCCACTTTCAAGAAAACTTAAAAAATAGAGATATGTCATGTGCTCTAAGAGGAAAAATTGCTCCATAGCAATTACTCAAAATGAAGTTCATCCATAAGCTGATGGTCTGCGTAGAGGCAGCATGATGCGGCTTCCTAATTTTAATGTACAGAGGCTACCACAATTACCCCTTAAGTCTTTCATTTTTAGTATATACTCTAACAAGGTTACTACGCAAATACATGGGTTTTTTATAAAAAAAAACGGAAGGTTTAACATGGGATAAACTCTATTGTTAGCTGATATCTTTACTTTTTTCGTTACGTTTTTCTGAATTTCTTGTTCTTTTCTGAAAATTCTGTATCTCTATGACTACAAAATTTGAATTTGCTAACCAATATATAAGACCAGTAACACTGCTAATTTATTGCTAAGGTTTTGACACTACATTTATGTCCCACGTGTTTTCTTATTTAAGCACATCTGGTCTTAAACCTAAAAAACTTCTAAAAAAGTCTTTTTACCTGAAAATATGGTGCCATTTCAGGTTCAGCTATTTGCGCTATATCTAATCTGTAACAGTTTAGTGAATTATATGATGAATCACTATAAAATTGTCTTGTTAAATATTCTAACATGGACTTCCAACTACAATTTTAATCGAGAGTTATAGTTTTTAGGCATAGTATGCGATATCCATGAGAGTTTACTGAATAATATCCCTTCCACCAGGGAAATTATTCCTGAGAAAGGATGGGTTATCCTTACAAAAGAAAGTAAGTCCTTATTAGGAGTGAATATCAATGTCTGATCTACTCATAGCAATAAAAATAAAAATAACGGATACCAAGGCTGAGAGTCCCATAATGGTACCACCACCACGACTTTCACCTTTTTGTTTACTGTAGTAGTACTTATAAAATTATATTAAAAGGCGGAAATGTATCAAATTAAAGATTTTAACCAGTTAAAAATGCATTACTGGCTACTGTGTTTGAGTTTCCCAGCCAAGATATAAATCGTTTATATTTAGCATTTATTATACTTGCAAATAAGTTTTTTCCGGGATACCGGAACGGTTATTCTTTTTTAAAAAACGGAAAACTGCTATTCACCATTCCGTCTACTATTTTGAATAACGGAAAGCTTTATCAGCTCGATAATTAAATTTAGAAAAATATAAAGAGGCAACGGTTCACATCATCGCCAAATTGTATGAGCAAGAGTATTTAACTTGGGATATTAATATAATACACTTCCCATTCTTTTAACACATTATAATGATAGTAGCCACAATGTTATCTTCTCGGTACAGTATATTAATTTATGGTTTTTCGTTTGTAAAAACATTTTACCCTGAACAAAACTGATAAAAGCTGTAGAAAATTTATATGATACTCTTGTTCAGATTCTGACCAATAGACCCATTGCAGAACACGCTCCATCCCTTCTTGAAAGCGTCTGTAAAAATTTCAATATCAAAGAAATCTACACGAATATGATATCTACTATCACGTAATTTAGTAATCCAACATAACAAAACATTTGCTAACTCTTCAGATATTTTCATTACTGAATTGTTATCCCCTTTTGCTTTTTACGAGCTAAGAACTTTTCTCACTCTACGATCTTTGTATAAAGTAAAGAGTTGCTGGATGTAGGCAGAAAACTAGTTTCCCTACAATTTATAAAATTCTCTAATGGTCGGTCCATCTTTCTTGTACTGAAAATTATTTTATAATCTATATAATTTTATATAAGAAAACAAGTATAAAAAGCGAATTTTTCTAGAGATCCAATAGTTTCTGAAAAAACTTAATACATAGTGACTCATATGAATTGCCTATTAACAAAAAAACATCTATGTATACGTCATATAAAAAAAAAACTCCCCTTCATAGAAAATAAATTAGTGGCTTCGTCAGTTTTGTAAATACAAATGGGGCAACACTTACCCAAAAAACAGACATTTTGTACTCGTACAAAGAGTTCTTATATTTGAATATTTATTTATTTTTTGTGAGATTAATTAGTACTAAATGATGGGCATCCCTTAAGTCCACCTTTGCCATGAAACAACATGGCCGATATTACTTTATGAACTTCTATTTTGAAATATTTTGTTCTAATGAAACATTTTTAATTTAAGAAAAAATGGCTCGTCCCGTCTAAAAAGCCTTTTGAAAAAGAATTGGCCCTCACATGGCTCTGCTTTCTGGACGGCGCCCATCTTTAAACGTTTACAACATATCTTCTATAATATTAAGCTCGAAAATCGGCCATTTAGATTGTGTAGGTATAATCAAATGTCTATGCCTCTTTATAAACGGTATAGAATAGCTACTAAGCCAAGACGAAATTTAAATTCTATCCCATGTAGTAATCGGAATGTAGCTCAATATACGTAATGAGAAGCTGATGTCACAATCAGATTAAAAAGAAGATGAAACTCATGATTATCCGATGAAGCAGTTAAGGATGTACATTTACTATGGATCTCATAAATATATATAAGAAATAATTTCGATGTCTTAGTCGAGATGTAGCTTAAAATAAATAGTCATTATCTGATGTCATAATCAGATTGATATTAGGATGTAACTCATGATTATTAAATGTCATGATCGGACTGTAACTTGACGAATTGTAGGTTGTATAGGTACTTGCTTTTTATTCTATAAATATACATACATTATATCCGATATCGTAGTCGGAAAATAGCTCAAAATAAATATTGAATATCTGATTTCACAATCAAATTAAAATGAGGATGTAACTCGTGATTATTCGATGTTAGGATCAGACCATAACTTTATATTGCAGTCAAAAAATGTATACTTAATTTAATTTTATTACTACGTATAAATTATATCCGATTTTGTAACCGGAATGTAGCCTAATATACCTACATAATGAATGTGTGATGTCATAATCAGTCTGAAAATTAGGATATAACTCTTGATTATCCGAGCCTATCCAATCTGATTCAATGGCGCAATCCAAGATAATTAGGATTGTAAAAATATCCGATCTGGTAATTTAAATAAACTAATATCACAATCAGATTAAAAAAGAGGATGTAATTCATAATTATCCGATGTCATAACTTGATGAAGCAGTAGAGGATATATACTTACATGATGAAAATTATAATAGTCTGATGTCATAAACGGATATAGGTATCGCTTCTAAATCATAAATGTCTAATGTCACAATCAGAATATTCTTTAATAACATAATCAAGAAATATTTTAAATACTCTTAGAAAATATTCTTTTATTGTAACTAACTACCGTTATCACAAACAGCAAAATTCTGTATCTACTGTTGTCACAAACAATAATATGTAAATATTCGTTATACTTACCAAACAGTGCAGGATTTTCTTATTATTAACTGTCATCACAAAACAGTCCAGGAATCTCATTGATATCACTGTTATCACAAACAGTCAGTCATTGATATCTACAGTTATCACAAACAGTCAGCCATTGATTTCTACTCTTATCACAAACAGTTAGCTGTTGATTTCTACTGTTATCACAGACAGTAACCTGAAAATATATACTGTCATCACAGACAGTAAACCTGCTATTATTTACTGTTATCACAAACAGTGCAGAAAAATATTCGATATATAATGTCATCAGTTAAGTTAAAATCTCAATTTATACTATTATAACAAACAATAAACTGCTATTATATACTGTTATCACAAACAGTGTAGGAAAATATTCGTTTATAATGTCATCAGTTAAATTAAAATCTTAATAATCTACTATTATTACAAAAAGTAACCTACTTTTATTTACTGTTATCAGAAAAAATGACCTGAAAATATCTACTGTCATTACAGAGAGTAACCTGCTATTATTTACTGTTATCACAAACAGTGTCATAAGTTAAATTAAAATTTCAATACCTATTATTATCACAAACAGTAAACGATATAAATTTATTATCAATTACAGTGTGTTCAACGATGTCATTAATCATTCAATTGTTCAATATAGGATAAAAATAAAAAACTGTCGTCAGAAAACCGTAGTATAAACATTATCTACTGCAAAAAACAAATATTTTAAGTAACTAGATATCAAGTTTTAATGTATATCTATTTTCATTTAAAAATTTCTTTACCTTAAGCCTATAAAAAAAAGGCCAATAAAAACTACTTTCGCAAATAAATTACTACACACTAGAATTTAAAATGGTAAATAAGAAACTTTTACCAGTAGGTATCATAACCTAACTATTTAGCAGTGAAAAAATCGTACAAATAAAATACGTATTAATTTTCGGCATTAAGGCAATTACTTACCGTTTTCAATGACACAATAACTTTATTGTTGATTGGACGGGAGAATTGCTTAACAAAACAAAAACTTTGTAGATTCAATCGATGAATTTCTGGCTAAACCATTTATACAACACGTTCTTAACGCGGAGAATGCTTATTCGATTTTTTTTTTTTGAATGTTTATTATTATTAGGTTTAGTCATCGGTACACTTTGTTTTCGAATTTTCTAGGAAATATAAAATAGATGTGATCTTTACGACACATAAACAAAGACTAAAGCAAAGTGTTGAGATGAGGGGATTGGTGGAGAAGGGAATATATCAAATAGTTCCAGCTTTTAACTATGTGGTCGAATCGAAGCATATACAGGGGGCGACATATATCTTATTTACGAGACGAGGCAGAAATATAATTATTGTTGTTTGTAAATCAGTATATACGACTGTAAAATCTTATATTATAGAAACTTGTAATAAAATAAACTACACTCCGTAAGATAATATTGTAACTAGTTTACAATAAATATTATATTTAGACATAAATACATTATTTTACTTACATTAAACGCTTTAAAACGACATTGAATTGATTTCTCCTTGTGTTTTTTTAGTTTTAAATTTGATTTGTGTCCTGTTTTACATTCTGGAACGACGTAAATCTAGCTTTGATGTTTTTTTGTCACTCATGTTACTTATACTTACTACTTATACTAAGAAGGACGGAAATTTGAAATTTGACTATTGCCGATTCGCCTTCTTCTCTCTAGTCTTCATAATCATAAAATCACGTTTAATTTAAAAAGGTTCTTTCGTTCGCTGTTGGTGCAGTGTCCACCAGTGTAAATAAAACACCTTATTTACCTAGTTTACTTCCTCCTTATTCCTTATAAACATGTCGAGTGTCATTCACCCCTGCTAAATAGCTAGTAGAGAAAATATCCACCAGTGGACACCAAATCGCCGACAGGAAGGTGTAGTGAATTTTATACCGGGCCAAACGAAAGGTTCTTTCGTTCGTCCCACTGGTGTAGAAATAAACTACACCAACGGACACTATACCTGTCGTTTGGCCCGGTGTAAAATTCACCAACTTTTCGATTGGCGTTGTTGTGTCCACTGGTGGATACTTCCTCCACCAGCTATTTAGCAGGAGATAATTATACTCGACATGTGTATAAGGAATAAGGAGAGAAGTAAACTAGGGTAAATAAGGTGGTTTAACTAGTGTACTTTACACTGGTGGACACGGCAATAACAGCGAACGAAAGAACCTATAGTTTCCGTTGGTGTAGTTCATTCCTACACCTGGAGCGCGTTCAGGAAATACGCTCCAATTAAAAAGAGTGTGATCAATTTGGTCTTGCTTCGTTCAAGAACAGTCGAGCGTTCAATTTGGACATTTAGCTACTCTTGTTCAGAAAGTCGAGTCAAATTAGTCTAGAGTGCATTCTTTTTTACCCAATTTGGACTGGGTTAATTTGAGTAAATTTGACAGAACGTAGAGAGTTGTTTCATATTATTTTTGTGTGTCATAAAGGTGTTTGTAGGTACATATAATTTTATAAAGTTAGGTTTGTTTTAAAATGAATAATCTAAAATTTCTTGTCCTATTGACTTTACAGCTCATTCATTGGAAACTTGATTACAAATAGGGCGACAAATAGGTAAATATTGAAATAAAAAAAAACAGCTAAAAAAACTAAATGAGTAAAAAGTAAAACTACACGAGAGACGAGTAGCAACGGGAAGCAAAGAACATCGAACATTATAAAATGTCTGTAAACAAATAACTATAATAAAAAAACTTCAATTTTCAAATTCGTTGCCGTCCAGAAATTTTAAGCGAATGAGAATTACTTTAGAGTAACCTGGGCAGAAGATCAAAGAAAATTAGTCTACTCCGTGTAAAATCATCTGACCGTGCTCCAGGGGGACGAACGAAAGAACCTAGTTTGTTGGACGTACACCTTCGACTAGGTAATAAAGAGAAGACGCATAACAAGTATATCGAGCACACGTAGTATTCTGTGCCGAATATCTATTGGCCGCCATTATTTTGGTGCTAATCATTTTAGTGATACAAAAGTTTTTGTTCATGTTTATTACTGATTTTTGAATTAAATGGCATGTAGTAATTGGTTTATTACAATGGTTTATTGTGTGTCATATCAGTGTTAAAGTTATAGCGGCAAGAAATAAGTAGTACAAGGTAATTAGCTTATTCAAACTAAAAACAAAATATAAAGCTAAAAATTTGTTTTAAGGTACATTAGGGGTAATTAAATTAGTATATTATGCAACGATCATGTAATGATGGTTATTAATAAACGAGCATTAACCGGGATACGAAACGAGCCAAATGCGAGTTTCGTATGGTTTAGGCGAGTGTATTAATAACCATTACATGAGAGTTGCATACGCTATTTTTTCTACACCCGATAAATAATCAAGAACTATAAATATTATATTTATATTGGTATTGAACACAAAAACAGTAATTACTCGTATTTCTATAAAAAATTCTACAAAATTGTAATTAATGGTATTACCTTGGGTATTGGTATTATCATAGATTTTTTGGGCAAATTATTGTGTACTGCATTTTCTCCTTTCTCCGATATGTGTGGAGGAGTCTTCTATATCGCTGATATCAGACATGTTGATAATATAATTATCGAAGTTTAGCTATCTACGAAAATTTAATACGTTTTGACAACTAAGACAATTACATAGGAACCTAGGACAAACGTCAAAAAGAATGCTTGATTGAAAAATTGTAGGTTTCTATTGATTAAAAATCTGTATCGTAATGAAAAATCTGTATCATAATGGGTATCATTATGAAACGGATTATGAGCATATAAGTGCATTATTATAATACGGGTGTAGAAAAAAAATGTTATAGAATTGCAGCTTGTGCGTGATGGTGGACAGCTGCCATTGACCGCCATATTGGAAGTTATAAAAAAAAAATGTTCCACAAACATTTTTTATTTTAAAATTAAATTACAATGAAATGAATTATTAAAAATGTGGCAAAAATGCTAGGAAGGAACTATGTTCCAATTATTTCAAGCGCCACCATATGTTTTTGGTTTAAATCAAACCCAATTAACCTAAAACAAAAGAAAACTTCGTTGATCTGCTTGAAATCTGAAAATCACATATCTGCAAATGTAAATTCCTACAAGATTTAATATATTTTTTATACCTTAAAAACCGATACTTCGAACAGTTTAGTTGGATAATCTGGATGGCCCAGGTTCGTTTGGATCAGTAAAATAATCCTCTTCTAACGAGCATTCTTGTACCTCTGACTGTTCTTCCTCGTCAACTACCATGGAAGGTCTGTTGCTGCATGCTTCACCATTGCATTTTCCACACATTGGGGTACATCTTTGGGCACAGTCAGTTTTATAGTTACAAAAAACCAACTTTAATATAGTTTCGGAGGCCAGAGTGTAGGAACCGGCAACAGTTGTCCCTCTTTTTTCATCCATCCCCACTCAGTAGCAGGAAGTTGGACCCCACGCCAAGACTGGACTTGATGAAAAACTCTGTAGCTGTGTTGTTTTGCTGCTCCAGATGTTGGTGGTAGTACTGACAGATCAAACTTTCCATAAACTGGTTGTTTAGCTATAACCTTTTTATAACAGTTAAATCTGGTTTTGCTTAAGTCATCTAAAGAAACGCGACCGTTATATAATAATTTTAAGAAATACTCTCCGGCGTGAGCAATATCTTCTTTAGTTGCTTAATGTCTGGTTCGATTGCAAAAGTTTAAAAGGTTGTTTTTTGCCTTTATTAAAAAGGAAAGAAGTTGTATCGCAACCTGTAACTACATGGAGAAAAGCAATGTGATTTTTTACATCCCCAAGGGCTTCTTGGAGTAGGTTGCTATTAAATACTTTTTGTAGCCTAAACTTTGTTGCTGGAATTAACATAAAACATTCGTTATTACTTCTTACTACAGTTATCATTATGACCAGGAGATCAATGTCTTCGCCTATTATAACTCCTTGCTTATTTTCAGTACAAAATGTGACAGCTGTATTCACGATGTGGGCATCGGCATCTCCAGGAGAAATTTGAACTTCAAATTTAGCAGCTGTAAGTTTTACGGCCAAGAATGAAATAAAGTTAGTTTTGTTGGAAGTATTTTTCAGAAATTCTGACTGCGTAAAAGAAGGAAAAATTGAATCGCTTACAACAATATCCACGGACTTCTTAGCTTTATTTGTTCTTCTAATATGTTCTGCATTCTTCGTACCGTACTCACTTTCATTGTAGCCATCAAAAACAATAGTACTTTCAGGGCCATAATGTCTTTTAATATAGTAGATATAACTGTCACATATTTGGGAAAATGAAGTAGGTTTTGGCCAAACTACTCTATGCAAAAGGTAACCACCGTCTATCACAAAACAAGGTTCTAAAGGTAATTCCACAGCTGTTGGACAACATTCCTCTATGATACCAATTAAAGATTACTTTTTTCCTTTTCTCAGTGAAATAGAATCAAACAGAGATGTTGGCCGTGGAGCTAATTCATACTTTAAACATGACTGCAGTTCTTCGTCAGACTTTACGGTACAAAGTATTCCATGAAAGAGTTGATTGGAATTGATATTCATTTCTTCATTGCCGACGTTTATTGTTTTCATAACAGCTGCCATGTTTTTCACCTTATCTTTGCGCAAGAACGTTGCTTTATCAAAAGATTTTCCAACAAACTTGTTTTGAGACATTTGACCAATTACTTTTGCATCATCCATCACAATTTACTGATTTATCTGCTTTTAGGCCGGTACCCAAAGAAGTTAATGTGTCAAAAGAACTTTTAAATGGAGAGTGATTTCGTAGCCAGATTAAACATTTCTTAAAATCTGCGGTGTCGTGTATTTTACGAGAGTCGCGTAGCTCTACGTGTTGGTCACTGTAACAGGGCAATACTCCAGTAAATTTTTCTACCGCACATATAACGTTTATGGTGGCCGGAATTGTATTAACCCAGCGTGCGATCGTTGAATGTGTGAGACCTCGACCACGTGTAAGTCCTCCTTCCACTTTCATGGATCTCATTAACACCTGCTCGATAGTCAGATCCGTCCAAATGCCACTCCAGCATTTTGGTGTTCGACGAATAGTAAAATATCCATTGGTAACAAATTTGTCGTACTCTTCTTTAGGCATACGATTGTCGAGATCTAACATAAGCTGTAAATAAGCATGAGCTGATTTTGCATAGTGATTACGTCCAGCAGCGTGAAAAAAGGTAACATACGCTGAACTGAATATAAGTGCAATTGCCAGTCACCTGTTCTTTCAGCCCTCACAAAAGCAAGCAATATTTGTACCATCTCGATATACTGGCCCCAAAGCGCTGCTGTACGATTTCTTGAGGACTCGGTCTTTAAAATCGACTCTAGCTGAGGCAATTAAATATACGTCTTTGTAAATAGCATGAGTATCAGACTCGTTATTAGTGATGTTTATTATGTTTTCATAGTGCATTTTAATCTTCTTAATTTGTTCTCCTGAAATCATTTCCTTTTTGATTAGTTGTTCAAAAATTAAAGTACTTAAAACGAGGAGTGTTAATACATAGGCTCTAAATGCTCTAGCATATGAATGTCCAGACAACAAGGAACTGTATTTTTCGTATAAACTTGTTCCCACAACTCTTCAATACCACTTCCTTCCATTATATAACCAATAGCGGCCATGAAGGACATGAGAAGGTGAAATCCACCGATGCGAACAATGACTAATGACAAAGGATTTCCGTTTCAGCTGCCAAAACAATATCTAACGCTTTATTATGTAATGGTTGGTCAAACGTTACAATGCATGTTTTTTGACCTAGCTTCTTGCACTCTTCCAATGAATGTTGAAGACAAGTATAGATAGTTGATGGATTTGTTGGTAACATATTTGCAAAAGATAGGGGACATATTGCTGATGTTTAATATTCGTGACTTTGATTTTTCATTGAAATACCCATAAAACCACTCCAACCTGGAAGGGGGATGTCAAAACAGCTAGGACCTGACATCCACAGAACATTCATAAGTTCTGCTATTATAGCAGTAGGAGGCTCTATTTTTATAAGACTGAGGTCAGAAAAAATAATTTTGCCTAAACCAGAGTTTTTTCGGCGATTGTACATTTGTATCTTAATGTTTCCGTATTGTCCAATAGTGTCACTTTTTGTAAGCTTTTTTGGTCGTGGAACAGGTAAGTCATTTTGAAGTAGGTTAGCCGGTGTAACACATTGAATTCCTCCCATCACATGAAATGTTCCATGATCGTCAATTGTTCGAACATTATGGTCCGCATTATCGAATACAAATTGTAAAAATGCCTTGGAATCTATTCTCATAACGTCATTTCGGTTAATGAATTCTCATATTTTAACACTTCTTTGTAAGAAATTTAAATACCTATGTTGAACAACATGTCAATAAGTGTTCTTGATGCAAACTTCCTGTGTAAATATATTCCCAAGCCAACCTGCAAGGGGGATAAATAACTTCTTGGTCGGGCCTCAGTTAATATAGAGGGCTGCGAGTTTTTACCTTTAGATTTCATAATAGGCATTTTAAACTGTCGGGGATTACATTATAACCTCCTGAGGCTATTTCTTCAACGCAAGGGTAGTTATTATATTCACAGGTAAAGGAGTAAATATCTTCTTTGATTATAATTGCGGCAGCTTCAACGATTCGCATTCGCTCGTCTGCATTATTTTTTAATTTATCCTTATACCACCTATCATTTAGGATACGAGAAGCTGTACCACGGAAACCTATAGTCCATTTTCCACTTTTTGATGTCATACAAATGGCATCACCATAATGAGACTTTAGATTCATTTTAACATATTTTTCAGAATAAACTTCTTCTCCATCGAGGGATTTTTCTTTCATTATTGCCATCAATTCTTTTATGTCGTACTGACATTCATAATTATTTTCTAAAAAATCACACAACTGATAAAATGCATTATGTTTTGTCAAGTTTAAAGCGCTTTTATTATCACACAAATTTGACTTTCCCTTGGGATTACTCCCATGACGGTTGAATAACGTATAGCACGATTTATGGTATCGCGCTTCGGACGCAACTAAGTCTTTAACTGAGTTTACGCGTACCAGAACATTATTTCCCCATTCGTCATTGCGCTCGTTACAAATTTTGATAATATTGTCTTTTATTTTCATAGTTGATACTAATGAAATAGGATTTCGGTTCGGATGGTTATTGTCCAGAACTTCGGCACAAAAGAGACATATCGTTTTAAAGTCAAACTGAAAGTTCAATCGCCGTAATTCCCGACGAGACTCTTCGTTAGATTCCTGCTCTTTCTCTTTTATACGCCGTATATACATATATCTACATTTCGTATGTACTTCCACAGAGTCTTTGTTTTCAAGCAATATATGCATATTATCATTTCGAAGAACACTCATCCTTTTAATATTTTTAATTCCTTTTTGCACTTTTACTATTTGTTCACCAATTAAAGTTTTCTCACACAAAACACAAACTTCAGAAGTTTCCATATTAGGAAATCAAAAACACAAAGTTATTTCTAAAAAAAATAAAAAAAAAATCTGCGTTATTCGAAAACTAGACGCGACTCATCTAGACTGCACGTTTAGAAACTGACTGATAAGAAGCGCTGCGAGCCGTCTACCGTCTTGTTTCCATCCCTCCCGCATCCCCACCACACGGCACACTATGCAACACCAGAAATTAAGAATTGCTATACTAAAATAAACTCTTATACAAATTTTTAGCTTTATATTATGTTTTAAGAAATCTTCTCTAATAATTGGCTAATTACCCTGTACTATTTACGTTTTACAGGTAAATGATAAACATCAATCGTTTTCACTTTATATATTTTCTTATATTTTTCATTTTATTTGGTGTTATACAACCTGGTTTTTACATATTGTACATCTCTCACCCCAGAGTAATAAATTTTACCAAGTTGGTTTATTTTATGTTTTTTATTGATATTTAGGCAATTAATGATATTAAAATGGCCAAACATGTAAGTTTTTCCCTTGGCGTGTCGTACAATTCTAAATATTAACTTTTATTAAATCCTAATTTACTTTTGTTTCTTATTTAATTGCAGCAATGTTTATTTTTTGTTTTTTTTTTAGATTTCCTGTGGATCCAGCAAAAAAATCTTTGGATTCAGGCAACGAAAATTGCAAATTGGATGCCTTCGCCAAATGATAGATAGTGTTCAAAACATTTTGAAAGACATTTTTTATGGCACGTTTACTAAATGGAGCAGTTCCCACTATATTTCCTGAATTCTCTACAGGCAGCCGGAGAATCTGCGTATACTAATAAACATAATTAAACATATATATTTTTTAATTACTTTTCATTATTATGTTATGAACTTTTAAAAACTATTTTGTGTATAATTCAAAACTTTATTGTAATAATTTATTGTTTGGAGTACTTAAAAAGAAGAATATTGCAAGCTGAGCCAGGCCCTTCAAATAAAACTTCAAATAAGGAATCTATCTTAGAAAACCCTAGCATAAAACGGCTTAGAAGACAACTTTTACAACAGGAAGAAAAGAGTAAAGAAAAACAAGACAAATCAAAGTTCTTAAACAAAAACTTAAAAGATATATAAAAGAATTTTGCTTAAACTTCTTGTTATTGTACCAAATTAGTATTATTTCAAGGTCGGTAATAAATTTATCTTTATTTATGCATAATTTTTCTTACTAGCTTAATTTTATAATATCCACATAGCACACTAAATCTCAAGACGTCCAGTTAATGTCTTATAACGGGGTTTATTTACTATAACTCAAAAATCGGTGTTAGTTGGTAACCTCCTAAATTTTGTATATTATTATTTAGAATTTAGAATAACCGTTACAAAAAAAAGGTTATAGTGTTCTCCTAGAGCTTAGAGAAGAATACCACTTCGGCTAGCTGTCGGGACAAAAGGTGTGGGTCATTAAATAGCTAGTATTACTGTTTATCTTTAAAGTTAAACAAATAAATAGAAAAATACGTGTTTTTATAAAATTTCATAGATAAGATAGATAGGTATACATTTACCCCAGTATATATACCAATCAGTATTGGCACTCTGAGGCGGCACGTTTGATCTTTAAAAGTATAAATTTTAGTTGACATTTGACGTTTTCGGGATATGAAAAGTTTTCTTTACACGGACTTGGTATACCTGGTTAGTTGAATTTTTGTTCTGCTGCTTTTCAAATTCGTGTGTATGAGGGAGATGTGAGATACCTTTATAGACAACGGTTGAACAACTTAATAGATTAGATATCAGGGCAGTCTTCGCAAATGTAAGAAGGACAGAACCGTTTTAAATTTTTTTATATATGTGAAATATTACTTTTTGGTGAAAAGTTTAATTACTTTTAGTTCAAAATATAACGTTAGTTTGTCAAGGGAAATATATAACACACAAGGTTAGAGTAACAAAATAGAGGTATTGCTTTATTTCTTAAGAATTGCTCTAATCTAAAACTTCTCTAGTATATTGTAAAAATGTATTCTATACGTTATTTAGGTACTGCAAAATCTATAGGAAAGTATGAAGTTTTAAATTTAAAAATTTGTAACGGAGACATATTTAGTGTAGTTTTTTTACAAGTATATACTCAGTGACTTGTTTTTGTGAATGAGTTCAAGTGTGGCAGACTAAAATCGTTATTTTTTATTATGAATTAATTTGAATTTATTTTAAAATGGAAATTATATGTATATGGTTTTCGTAGTTTTTACACTTGTGATAAAAATATCAAAGTTATGTATATTGGCCATTTACTACACACAGCAAATTCATAGACACAATACATATTACTATTTGACATTCTTGTAAAACCACTAATTTAAAATTGACTTTAAACTAAGTCACTACATACAGAATTGTTTGAAAGCAGCCTTAAAGTATAATTTATTTATTGGATACTATAATAAAATTAATAGTAGTTACATGTAGAGTTAAGTAACAAGAAATTTAAGACCAAAAACAAAACAAACCTTTATATCTAGTGAACTTAATTTAGTACAGTCCTCAACTTTCTTAGGCTAACATTAAAGATATATATTTGGATCTCGTTAAGAAACTCATTGGTAACAGCCATCATCTTGTTAAAAGGAGATATACTACTTGGATCTTAATCAAATAATTTTTGTTACTTGGGTTTCTTAGATTAATCTTTGCCGCATTAACATTTATATAGTCAATCAATTCACAATCTTTGTACTTAAAATAGAGTACAAAATATATCATAGCCTGTTGCTTTCCTCTTTGTAAAATAGATTTAATCTTAAAACTATTGAGCATAGTTTTATACGAGATCTTAGGTATAAGGGTACAAGTATTTTTTATGACATAAAGGTACCGTAAAAATATTTTTTGGACTTTTTCAATATGATCAATTTGTGTGGCTTCCAAGGGCATCCATATTTGTGAAACATACTCAAGATGGAGTCTTACTAAGGCATTATATAATCTGATTTTGGTGGTAATCCTAAATTTTTTTGTATTTCTGATTTAAAAACCTAATGCTTTTATTGCTTTTTTAGCTATGTGTAAAAAATGGTTATTGAACTTCAAATTAGACTGAAGGAAAACTCCCAAATCCTTAACCTCATATTCACGATTTAATGTGACACAGGTCTTATTTCTAATATAAAACATTAAGAGGCTATGGATCCTTACAACTTAAAATATGCATACGTTTGTAAGTGTTAAATAGACGGATAAAAAGTGTTGATTTTTATTTACAACTATAATAAGAACCCATTAAAAAGATTAAGAGCAATAGAACATTTCAACAAATTTCTATAGGTACACATTTTTGATACCTGATAATCAATAAATAATATATTTTTTGGAGTAGCAACAGGTTTAATAATACACAACTATTATTTTGTTACAAATACTTATAATATTTATAATTAACATAATAGTTGATATAAGTCCTTTAAAAATAATATATTTTGATTTAATTGTTGAATTACTACATGAGCAATTTTCCTTGTAGCGTTGTTTACATTTTGCAGAGAAATATTGTATTCTGCTTTTAGCTGATAAATCATGTACATGTAAATGGGTTGAATGTAGACAATGTTAATGTTTTTGCTACTACTGCTGGCTAGGAATGCTGGGCTGGGACACCAACAAGAAAAAAGGAAGCACAAAGCACTAGATGTTTTTATCACTTATACACGTACAATTTACAACCATTCAAATAACTAGCATGTTGGAAATACTTCACAAAAACATATTAAACATAAATCAGTCGAAGGCAATGTATTTTCTTTTTATAACACACTTCTTTAGCTTGATTACTTTTAGTACTCTATTTATTCCAATGTCCTCAAATAAAATGAGCAATAATAAGGATAAAACACACACCGAAGTGTATTTGGGGTATTTTTGATCTAAATCCACTATAAAAATAACAAATTTTCCATTTTTAAGCTGTGAATCTATTACAAAAACTACTTCGATAAAATGTAAACAAAAGTTTATATTTGTGTACGTAATATGGGTTGCCTGCGCATGGTAGCGAGTTTTTAACCGGATTTATGACAAGTGATAGGTTATATCCCGAAAACGTCAGCGTAGTAAAAGCTGCGCGTCTTTTTCCCGCCCAGGGAGTGTCATGGGCCTGCATTTACCTAGAGCTCTTTTAAGATACAAATTGACAAGAAAAATTACTAAAGTTAAAGAGGAATTCTATGAATTTAAAATTATTAGAGTAAAAGAAACAATTAATATTACCCCGTGATCACTAAGGCTTACAGCAGGTTAAGCTTAAGCACAATTAATAAAGTTACAGAATTACTCTTATAAATAAAAATTAAATGATAAATCGAAATATAAATTACTAGTATCACTGAAGTTATTAGACTGAAGGTCTTTCATACCTTGGTTCACAGACTTTCAGATACCTGATTTCTGGTAGAAATCCATTAAGCGATGGAACTCCCCACCACGAACAGTCAAACACGTACCCCCGGTACCTTTCCCAACAAAAAGATGATAAATAATCAACCACGAACCTCATGGCTACGGCGTATTTAACCCCTTTTTTAAAAGTCAAGATGGCTTCACCAAGGAGGATATGACCATGCATATTTTGGAAATCACACTTCTGGTGATCGCCACAAGTTACCAGAAAACTTATCTAAAGTAATCTAATTCGACCCCAAATGTATTTATACATTCTAATAAAATATTATTCCTAACTAGTGTTAAGTATTAAACCCAATTTTCCTAGAAAAGTACCCTAATATAACATAACGTCATGATATTGATCTCAAATAGCACAACACCAAATATCCCCTTAATGTTATCTGTCAAATTCGTGCCACGTAACAAGAATTGGCTATCGGACCGTACAGACGACAGTTATTTCCTAGAAAGAAGAAGATAACCAGAGTTTCCATAATTAATAATGTCAAAACATTGTTGAAATAAAATGTCATTCGTCATTCGTCATTCGTCATTCGTCATTCGTCATTCGTCATTCGTCATTCGTCATTCGTCATTCGTCATTCGTCATTCGTCATTCGTCATTCGTCATTCGTCATTCGTCATTCGTCATTCGTCATTCGTCATTCGTCATTCGTCATTCGTCATTCGTCATTCGTCATTCGTCATTCGTCATTCGTCATTCGTCATTCGTCATTCGTCATTCGTCATTCGTCATTCGTCATTCGTCATTCGTCATTCGTCATTCGTCATTCGTCATTCGTCATTCGTCATTCGTCATTCGTCATTCGTCATTCGTCATTCGTCATTCGTCATTCGTCATTCGTCATTCGTCATTCGTCATTCGTCATTCGTCATTCGTCATTCGTCATTCGTCATTCGTCATTCGTCATTCGTCATTCGTCATTCGTCATTCGTCATTCGTCATTCGTCATTCGTAATTCGTCATTCGTCATTCGTCATTCGTCATTCGTCATTCGTCATTCGTCATTCGTCATTCGTCATTCGTCATTCGTCATTCGTCATTCGTCATTCGTCATTCGTCATTCGTCATTCGTCATTCGTCATTCGTCATTCGTCATTCGTCATTCGCCATTCGTCATTCGTCATTCGTAATTCGTAATTCGTAATTCGTCATTCGTCATTCGTCATTCGTCATTCGTCATTCGTCATTCGTCATTCGTCATTCGTCATTCGTCATTCGTCATTCGTCATTCGTCATTCGTCATTCGTCATTGGCTAATTGGAGTCTCGTACGCGCGTATCGAGTTGTGTTCTTCCTCTAACTGCCTTCTTCTCGGGACAACCATTGTATAATATTTTAAGCGTCAGTTTGTGGACATTGTTTTTATTTGTTCGTGGTTGTGTTTTTTATATATTGTCTTTTTATATTATTTATTTGCCATTGTTGGAACTATAGAGCATTCAATATAAAAACCGATGCACGTCAGAGATGACGTCAGTGACAATCATTGGTACCACACACACTAATAAAAATAATTAAATTTTATTTTGCAAATAAATGAATAAATTTAGACGCATGGAGTTCATTTTTATAAAATTGCATATTAAAAATGTATTTTTTCTACACCCGTATTATAATAATGCACTTATATGCCCATAATCCGTTTCATAATGATACCCATTATGATACAGATTTTTCATTACGATACAGATTTTTAATCAATAGAAACCTACAATTTTTCAATCAAGCATGCTGTTTGACGTTTGTCCTAGGTTCCTATGTAATTATTTTAGTTGTCAAAACGTATTAAATTTTCGTAGGTAGCTAAACTTCGATAATTATAATATTAAAATGTCTGATATTAGCGATATAGAAGACTCCTCCACACATATCGGAGAAAGCAGAAAATACAGTACAAAATATTTTACCGCAAAAATCTAGGGAAATACCAATACCTGAAGTAATACCATTAATTACAATTTTGTAGAATTTTTTATAGAAATACGAGTAATTACTGTTATTGTGTTCAATACCAATATAAATATAATATTTATAGGTCTTGATTATTTATCGGGTGTAGAAAAAATAGCGTATGCAACTCTCATGTAATGGTTATTAAAACACTCGCATAAACCATACGAAACTCGCCTTTGGCTCGTTTCGTATCCCGGTTAATGCTCGTGTATTAATAACCATCATTACATGATCGTTGCATAATATACTATTTTATTATATCACAGTAGTAAATGTACTGTAGGCAGATTATTAACGGAATACTTTCTAGTGAATTTCATAATAAAAGTTGGCATCAAATGTGTCAGCTTTTAATTTTAATACATTGTTGTCAATTGAAAAATGCCAAAACAATTAAATAGTCGCTGCAAGGAATTAGTGGCTTCTCTAATAAATGGCACCATAAACCGTTCTTGGCAAGACAGCAATAAAAGAAGTGTAAAAAGTACAAAAGTTGATGGTAAAAGGTTAATAAAAAAAAAAAACTAATAAATATATACATGTCAACTGTATATTGATCTTTTTTATAGATATATAATTCTTCATGTTGGAAACGAAAATGGATTTATTGATGGTGCCGAGGCCATATTTGCTTCAAAAAGCAATGATTTTGATTATCATGGTGAGATGAATAATGAAAATTTTTTAAAAAGGTTCGAAGAACAATTGCTTCGAAGACTGCATGAACCATCTTTAATTGTAATGGACAATGCTTCATACCATAGCACATTGGCACACAAAACAGCGAATAGTAATTCGACTAAGGTTCAAATTCAAGAGTGGTTGACGAATCAGAATATACCTTATTCAGTCACCATGTTTAAGGCTGAACTTTTGAACCTTGTTAGACGGTGAGTAATGGAAATATACTTTTTCTGTATTTTTTATGATTTTATTTTTTTAGTAATAAACCACCAAAAATATATGTAGCCGATATGCTGGCTAAACAGTATGGACATAAGGTGTTACGTCCATTGTATTTTTAATCCAATAGAACTGATTTGGGGTATTTCAAAACAATATTATAACAGGCACATTGGTCATGATGGAAAGACACAAAGAGATTGTATAGACATGTGGTCTGAAGCACTCCGAACCATTACCCCACAAATGTGGGCAAACAGTGTAAGACACACTGAAAAAGAAATTTTTAAATGGTGTAAAAGAGAACATATACTGGACCGATTGGAAATTGCTCCCATTATTATAACACCAAATAAAGATGATTCTGATTTTAGTTCTGATTAATCTAACTGATTTTAGCTTAAATATTATTGTCATGTGTTGTTAATTTTATTACCTAACTATTGTTACTTCTTTTAAATATGGATGTTTACAAACTAACTGAACATAATTATTTTTTATTGTAAATTAAATCAAGCCTAAATAAAATTTGTTTGTTTTTTCATCCTTAACCTAACGTTTTTTTGTCATGTTAAACCACTGATCTGTATTATTTTACTGGATAGGATATAGGCTATATTTAACATACTAAAAAATCGTTCCACTAAGGAGACCGGAAGTGCAACAATGCTGGCCGATTTGGGCAAATTATGGTGAGTTCACAGAACTGAAATTTGGGATAATTTGACATACTTAACCTATAATTTGATTAGTTTTTCTTCTTATTCTTCTTCTATTCCTTTTGCGGACGATGTCCTTCGGGAAATTTCACCCATGATTTGATTTTTTATGAAAGAAAATATAAAAATGGAAACGTGAAGTATATTGTGTCTTCAGGAATGAACGTTTATTGTTTATTTCATACTCTTTTTACTTTGTTTTCCAAATAAAAACATCTCATCGTAGCTTGTTGACACAATTAAATGACAAATGTGATGACAAATGGCAATAGAGGTTACGTTAAATAACATCCGGTCCGCCATATTATTTGCCCAAATCGGCCAATTTTTCGGAACGTTTTTTAGGGGGCTATATCCTATCCAGTAAAATAATACAGATCAGTGTTTTAAACCTGTTGTGCAAAATTTATTACTATTAAATTCAGTGTTTTTCGAAAACTTTAATTTAAACATTATCAATGACCTTCATTGGCTTTAATATAGAATTTATTATACATTTAAAATTAATTGTTCCTAATAACATAGCCAAAAAACATAACCTCATAGTTTTAAAAATTCCTACATTCTTAGACTATTTTGAAGATTGGGCAACACTGCAAGGCTATGACTTCACAACTGATTGATGACGTGTATCGATTTTTATATTAAATGCTCTATAGTAAACTTTATCATTAAAAACGGTGTTTTAATTTATTTGCCTTTTAATTTCACAATCTCACTTTAATAATGTCTTATTTTTTAGAAAAACACCTTGAAACAAGACGCTTTGGTTTAAAGTAATACCATAAAAGAAATTTTTAACTCAACCAAACTGGAATAGTTTCTCATAACAACAAGTACTTGAAGTCATTTTTTAATTATTTTCTTATTTATTGTTACTTATTTATTTGAAATTTTACGCTTTGAACTACTAATAACATAAATACAAGTTTGTTTTTTATTTCCAACATATTACGCCTTTGGTCAAATATCGTTGGTGTTAGAATGGAACAAGATATTTAGCGACGTTATGAGTCCTCTCTTTATTACCTAGTCTAACACGTACACCAAACCATCATGAAAAAGTAATATATACTCTGAGAGTTATTTATCGAACACAACCTTGTATGCATTATTAACTAGAATTAGGTTCATTCAAGTTGTTTTTCCAAGTACTTTTATTTGCAATAAGTCGTCACCGACACGACAATAATACCATCCCCATCTTCGCTCACTTGAACGCTTCGTTAGTTAGACTCCAAACGATGAAACGAACACTCACACATGGCGAGAAAACAATGCGAATTTGCCACATGAAAACTTCACTAACGAAGCGCCCATGAAAATAATCTCGACGAGGAAGAGAGAACTCATCCAACGGCGTTATTATTATTTTTAATATCCCCGTTTTGCCATTGATCCTTCATGAATTTTAAATTAACATATCCCCTTTGACTAGTCGAACGTACCTTAATTAGTTCGGTAACCGGAGGGCGATCGATAAATCTGATTTATTTTCGTCCGATTGAACGGTCATCGGACCGCGACAATTGGAAAAAGAATCGCTACGGATGACGGCACTCGCTTGACGTTTTTCTTTTTCCTCGCCCTTATAGGTATGGAAACACTCTCGGATGATGGATTTGGGTTGGGAAAAAGCACGCGCAACCAACCATTATGATAAATATGTTTGTATGCCAAATTTGAAATTCATACAAGCGCCCACATAGACAGTAGACGAGATGCTAAATGCCACTGGTGGCTCCACATAATGCGCATGCTCGCTAAATTGTCATAAAAATGATATAAATATACGCGCGAAATTTTAAAAAAATGTAAAAGCAATCTTTTTACGTGTTTCACTAAATGTCAGATACAAAAATGAAGGGGTTTTTAAAAACTGTTAATACAGTAAGTAAGGATATTAAAAATAAGTGTTTAAATAGTTTTTTAATGTATATAACTGGTATCTAAATAATGGAGGGCGTTTTAAAAACTATTAATGCAGTAAATAGAATATTCAAAATAATTGATTAAAATGTTTTCAATATGAATAACTGGTATTTCGAATTATTTTCTTAATAAAACGAATAATGTGATTTTAATTTAATATTTTTACAGATAAACTTAATGTTTCTTTTATCATATTTGTAGTAGACGAGCCAGATTTGTGAATATCCGACAAGGCCAATAATGATCATAACGTTTGTTTAGGAAAATAAATAAAACACAAAAATATGGTGTACCTATATTTTTAAGAAGTTTATAATCTTATATATCTATATCACATATAGGTAGATATATAAAAATAATAATACACTAACTGAAAATAAAAATAATATTAAAAAAACAAATAAAGTAGGCTATTATTGAAATAAAATTAAAAATAAGTTGTTCATAATAGGTAAGTATATCTACTCCACCTATATATGCCTACGATATGGATGTCAAAACAATGGCTAATTATAAATACAATTATAGGACAAAATAATTCAAAATAATTCCAGCCAAGGAACTTCTAAATTTAGATACTAATTGCAAATCCAATATTTACTAAACTATGTGTCAGGATTCTGTGGACTTTAAAACTTCTATTATTACCACCTTATTACATAATATATAGGTGTGCAGATTTTTGAAAAATCGTTTATTTTTTTTTTATTATTATTATTATTATTATTATTATTATTATTATTATTATTATTATTATTATTATTATTATTATTATTATTATTATTATTATTATTATTATTATTATTATTATTATTATTATTATTATTATTATTATTATTATTATTATTATTATTATTATTATTATTATTATTATTATTATTATTATTATTATTATTATTATTATTATTATTATTATTATTATTATTATTATTATTATTATTATTATTATTATTATTATTATTATTATTATTATTATTATTATTATTATTATTATTATTATTATTATTATTATTATTATTAATATTATTATTATTGTGGTGGAAATTCTCCTCATGAACACCTCACCCTTACAGTTGGTATCTAGTGTGGGGCTCACAGCTTGCTTTGTTTAGAGCACATATCCACTAAAAACAGCACATAGGTCCTATTTTTACACCCTGAAATGACCTGTAATTACAACTGTTATACCAAGAATTTATTTCTTTTGCAATCTGAAAAGAAATAAACCTAAAAGGAGAAAACAACTCCCATAAAGTACCATACGGATGCTCCGAATATGTGCAAAATCTAATTAGCTCATTTCAGAATAAAAAACCTTAAATTTAGAATTTGATCTTTATCAACGCTCACTCAAAGCACAATTAATATATCAAATACGGCCCTGCACATTGTTTACTTTGATGTATATTTAGTTGTGGAATGTTATTTCAGATAATTTCTTCATATAAATATCTATTAGGTTGCTAAAAATACGTTGAGCACAAGTAACTAATGTTTAACTTTTAATATGTACAACATATTTAGTTTGCAAACAACATAAAAATAGAAAAAACGTTGACTAAAACCACGATTAGCTGTTTGAAGTATTAGTAAACGCAATATGGCTTAAGAGCTTAAGAATAATAATAATAATACTCTCCCTAATTTACCCCCTTACGAGTGAATTTTAACCCCAAAAGCTGAGCTCGCCCCGGGAAAGGGACGGCTATTATTATTATTTGCCGTGGCGCTCCGGGGCGACTTAAAGATTATTGATGGTGCCATTTGACTTACAGGTCAAATTTAAAATTTCCGTCCTTCTTTTTATAATGATCGCGAAATTGACTGCAGTTGGCATGTCGAATAACATCGGTGTCAATTTTCTATGTAAGTCAATGTAAATTGAAGTGATTTTTTAAAAAATTGGTAAAAAGAATCAAAATAATGTGAAAAAAAGTACCTGAGTACAAGTAACATGAGTGACAAAAAATATCAAAGCTAGATTTACGTTGTTCCAGATTGTAAAACAAGATACAAATCAAATACAAAACTAAAGAAAACACAAGCAGAAATCAATTCAATGTCTTTTTAAAGCTTCTAATATAAGTAAAATAATGTATTTATGTCTAAATATAATATTTATTGTAAACTAGTCACAATATCGACGGCGTCACGACAAAAAGGCGTAAGCGCCAAAATTACAAAAAAGACATTTTTCTACCAATATTAATAAAACCAATGTGTCTATTAACTAGCATAAGGATTTAAGCGACAAAAATTCGGTACGCGAAATATTTGACCTTAAAATTGGTAAGCGACACATTTGTGCCTTGTTGAGCTTGACACGGTCGCCATTGAGCGACAAACTTTCATAGAAGCAGGTGGTCGGTAAGATCGTGTATGAAAGTGTGTGTTTTACCGTTGTTTTACTGAAGGTAAGTAGTAAAGTATTTTATTTCTCTGAAGTTTGAATAAACTGTAAACTATGTACTGTTTTCAAGAAGTAGAAATTAATTTTAAGCACTAAAATCCCTCTTACAATGTTTTTTTTCATCAGCGTATTCGCCATGCTTCCATTTGAAATACATTGAGCATTTAATACAAGTTTTCGAAGTCTTCATTCTAATAAGTTTCGAAAACCAACTGAATAACGGTAACACTGTTTATGTAGAATTTTCAAAATCACATTTAATAATTTATTTAAATCTTTTGATCTCTCAAAATAAATGTTTGAATTTTCGATTTATATGTGTCGCTTACGCCTTTCTTAATTTACTATTTCCAATTGTTTAACGTACTTAATTGGTTTTTGAAAAGTAGGTTATTAATATTAAAATTACTGGTTACTAAACTAAAATGCATCGATAGGAAATTACTTACCGTTCTGTTTTTGACATACAAGTAATTTTTTGTTTGTAAAATAAATTGTCGTATAAAAAATAGTTTAATCATCTCGAAGAGTAAGGAGTTTATCAATCTCCTCCATAATTAGGGTTGATCGGTAAACTTTTCTTACTGTTCTTGATACTGTTAACAGTGAGATTATAGGCCTTTTTGGCTGACCCTTAAGTCCACTCTTAGCGGTAACCACGAGTTGTATAGAGGGGCCCAATTTGTATTTAAATTGGCCTCTAGACAACACACGGCTAGGGGGTTAAGTTCAGAAGGAACCCTAACTTCCTGACGATGATTCAGAGGACGGGGAAAGGGTTTGCCCTACAGGAACTATTCCCTTTGGCAGTATCTCTCTCTCTCTCTCACTCTCTCTCTCAGAGATCGGATTAAGCCAATACCCCCGCCTTTGAATGATCGTAAGTTTTCCTTAACCAAAGAAAATTGAAAAAAGCTTAAAACAAATAACTGTGGTTTATTTAACAAATCAAAACAACTAAACTCAAACAAATAATGATTGAGAGTGAAAGCAGGTAGAAATACGACCAAATCGGAGGCGTGCTTATTATTTTTGAGAGGGTACAATTATTTAAAATATTCATACAATTTCTTTTATTTATTTCATGAAAACTTTGCAATATCGTAATTTACCTAATCGTTGTAGTCATTAGTGGGGCTTTATGAAAACGGAGTAATAATTGTGGTAATTATAGTAGGAACCAAATAAATTAAGAATATTAATAAAAATCACAATATATATATATATCAAATTAAAAATAAGAAAGATACCTAATCAGGGGTTGGTTTGGTGACAGAAACAATATTATCAATTTTACTATTTTAATAATGAATTTAACTTTATTTCACAAATTAACGTATATTTATATATTATGTCGCGGCCGAAGTCAGTAAGGAACTGTCTCTTAAGTTTCTTCTTCATACAGAAGTATTACTTAAATTTTAAATTAAAATCATAATGACGGATATTGCATATCCAATGCAATTGAGATTTTTATTTTGTTTTGTTTAGTTATTTTTAAATTTTTATATTTTTTAATCTTTTTATATTATATTTAGTTTTTAATTTACTTCGCTTTGTCTATAAAATTTTTGTAATTTTTCAATGACAATAAAGCATACCTCTATATATATATATATATATATATATATATATATATATATATATATATATATATATATATATATATATATATATATATTTACATCTCTGTATCATTGAAGCGTCCCGATAAAGATGCGCTTTAAAGCGCCCATGTCTGTTTACCCTTGATCTACTTATTTTAGACATATATACTCGTTGCTGTTGGAAGAAGCAGCTTAAATTAGGCGGATAACATTAAATTGAAAGGAAAACACAAATCGTTACTTTTACTTTATCGACACCTGGGCGTCATTTCAATTGATACACATTGCAGCGTCACCAATATTCAAATTTACGTATATTTGACCGCTTTTGTGGCGTCAATTAGCGTTTTGCGGTGTCGTCATATATTTAAATGATAGGCAGTTTAAGTTTTTGTTTAACTGTGTTAAAGATATATTTTGATACATAACGATAGACCTGCAGAGCGTTAATTTATCATTTCGATAGCGCAGAGAGTGCGGCAGAAAGTGAATAATTTAGTTATGCAATATTGATTGTAATTTAATTCTGATTGTTTTTAATTATTATTATTATTATTATTATTATTATTATTGTTTTTTTCTAAGAATAATATTTCATTAAAAGTTATTGACGTTTCAAAATTTTGCCAGCCTTTTCATGCAGAATTCTGTGGTGTAGAATTGATAAATAAAAATTATGCCTTAGTAACAGTGATCCTCCTCCCATGGGGACATATCAATATTCAAAACGTATTTTCTAAATTTAATTATTTATATAAAAAATTTAAAAACCTAATTTTTATCGGTGATTTTAATGTTGATTCTAATAGTTTAAATTAGCATTCGCTTGATTTAATTATTATATTAAATATGTATGGTATGAAACATTACATCACAGTTCCAACTAGAATAACTCCCACTTCTAAATCATGTTTGGACAATATTATTTCCAATATAAATCCGGAAGTTATAATATCAAAAGTCATTGATGCCGACATAGCCGACCATTTGACTTTATTTTTGGAGATAAAAGACTTTAATATTTTAAGTGATACCAGTTATATCAACAAAAGATTTATTAATGAACGTACAATTTTACAGTTCGCAGAAAAGTTATCTGAAATTAGTTGGCATGGACTAGAAATGGGAAATTACTGCTCCCAGGAGATTTGTAATATAATATTTACTATTCTATGTCCTATTGTAGATCTGTGCTTTTCCATAAAAAAAATTCGCAGTGATGACAAAAAGATTTTGTGGTTTAATGAGGAACTGCGGGTACAGCGAAATCAAGTATTTCAAAACAAATCTAGATTCAAAAAAACCAATTCGTTAGAAGATTGAAGACTATATTCTGAATCGCGCAAAAACTATAGGAGGTCAATTAGATTAGAGAAACGTAACGCTTACAATAAAAGAATAGCTGCATCAGAAAATAAAAATAAAACAATCTGGAATATTGTAAACGCAGAAAGAAAATCCAACAACAAATCATCCAGTACATCGAATCTAACATCTGAAGACTTCAATGTAGCAGAGAAGGTTATTCAAACAATCGAAAACGATAATAATATTTCCTCTAATGATTTTATTAAAATGACACCGAAGCCCCCGTATTCGTTTTTTATGGGTCCAGTCTCTGAATCTGACGTAAGAGAGGCTATACTTCATATTAAAAATACGCCATGCACGGATTACTATGGCCTCAGTAGTCCCATGATTAAGGCCTCTATAGAATCCCTCATTAAACCACTTAATATTTTATATAACCAATGCATAATCGAAGGAAATTGACCTAACCAACTTAAAATTAGTAAGGTATTGCCACTTTTTAAAAAAGGTGATTCTAATGATGCTGATAATTATAGGCCAATTGCCATTACACCTGTTATCGGTAAGATATTTGAAGTAAAGCTAAAAGAGAAATTAGTTAACTATTTTGAAAATAAAAATTTATTCTCGCCAGCCCAATTTGGGTTTAGAAGGCATAGATCTACAATAGGAGCAGTCGCAAAAGTAATTGATTACATAGTCGGTGGCTTTGACGAGGGCTCGAGTACTACTGCGGTATTATGTGACCTCACTAAGGCCTTCGACTGTGTAAGCATTGATATTATTTTGGAAAAAATGGAGTACTATGGCATAAGGGGAAAGGAACTTGCCTTATTTTTTTCATATCTGACGAACAGATTACAGTGCGTGTTTCTCGATAATGTGGAGTCACAATTGGCTCCCATTTTAAGAGGGGTTCCACAGGGATTTGTATTGGACCCTGTTCTATTTCTAATATATATTAATGACTTACCGCGTATCATGAAACACTGTACTAGTGTTATGTTCGCAGATGATACGACTATCCTATCCAAAAATGACACGATCTCGAGCAGAACTTGTTTACCGTCCTCTAATGAATGGTTTGCTGCAAACGATTTAAAGTTAAATAATGTCAAAACTCAAAACGTTACTTTTTCATCTAGTAAAGTCAAAGTAGCTGGGTCAGTAAACCTGCTAGGAGTAATGCTCGATGCCGGTTTAAATTGGTCGCACCATGTAGACAATGTTCGAAATTGGCGTCCCAAATTTTTGCACTCAGGCAAATATCGAGTTTTTCAGAAAAATCAGTACTAAGAACAGTCTATTATGCAATCATACATAGCCATCTGAATTATGGTGTCATGTTCTGGGGCGGCAGTTATCACTCTCAGAAGGCTTTTATTCTCCAAAAAGCTGCCTTGTGGATCATTGACGGTGCAGAACTCGACATGCTATTTAAAAGGTACGTGATTCTTCCATTGCCTTGTCTGTATATACTGGAATCATTAAAAGAAATTGTTAAAAAACGTAATTCATTGGATTCGAATAATAATTATCATAGCTACAATACAAGGAATGCAGAGAGTCTAGTTCCTTTTAAATCAAGAATTTGCCTGACGCATAATAATAAGTTGGATTTGGCCCTTTATAATCAATTCGTTAAATGTCATAGGAATATCAATACCATTCAGTGGTAGAGTCCCTGCCTGTGGACATAATGGTTCCAGGTTCGAATTCCACCGTTGGCTGGGATTTTTTATTTAATTAATTTATTTAAAATTAATTCTGATGCCTTGGTAGGATTTCCTACTCGACCACTCATTGTCGGGTTCTAATTAACAGTGCTGTTCCTAAAGTGGCGCTGGGAAACAATAACAAAGCCTGCACAGAAACGAGGCGATATAACCATTAGTAGTTGAAGCCGATGACATCATATAATAATAATAATAATAATAATAATAATAATTTGATTTTTTCCTAATCAATCCCCCTTACTCCTCCTATTTGCAATCAGATTTCTTTTAAATCAATAATCTTTGTCCCCTTACAGAGCAATTTCATGATGATATCATGTTTCGTTTTTGACTTATGATTTTTTTTAACTTCCCTTCAACCCCCCATTTTTTATTAGATTTTTTTATAATCGATAGGCTTTGTCCTCTTATAAATCTTGATTTTTATTAAAAATGTTAAGTTGATATTTTTTTTTTCTTTTTTATTTTTTTAAGTTTCCCCCCTGAACCTCCCATTTTAAATCGGATTTTTTTTAATCAATGGTCTTTGTCCCCTTATAGAGCTTGATTTTCCTAAAAATTTCATTTCGATATCATGTTTCGTTTTTGATTTATGATTTTTTTAACCCCCCCTTAAATCCCACACTTTCTTCAATAGGCTTTGTCCACTTATAGAGTTTCATTTTTTTTAAAACGTTCAAGTTAATATTGTTTTTCAATTTTGATATGATTTATTTTTAGGTTTCAACCCCTCCCCCTTCCTTAATTCACACATTTTTAATTGTATTTTTTTTAATTAATAGTCTTTGTCCCCTTATAGAGCTTGATTTTTCTGAAAATTTCATGTAGATATCATGCTTCGTTTTTGATTTATGATTTTTAAGTTTCAACCCCTCATAAACCACTCATTTTTTATCAAAATTTATTTCTTAATCATTAGACATCGCCAACTTATAAACTTTGATTTTTCTTAAAAATTTTAAGTTGTTATTGTTTTTCAATTTTGATTTATGATTTTTTTTTTAAATTTCAACCCCCTTCCCCTTAAATCCCTAATTTTTATTCGTTTTTTTTTAATCAATAGCATTTGTCTTCTTATAGAGCTTGATTTTTCTTAAAAACTTCATGTTGTTATCATGTTTCTGTTTTAACTTATGATTTTTTATATTTTAACCCCCCTTAAACCCTCATTGTTTTTTAGATTTTTTCATAATCAACAGACTTTGTTTACTTATAGAGTTTGATTTTTCTTAAAAATATCAAGTTGTTTTTCGTTTCTGATTTATGATTTTTTTTGAACACTTTTAACCAGATTGTTTCAAAATCAATATGCTTCGTCCCCTTATAGAGCTTGATTTTTTCTTAAAATTGATTTTTCCTAAAAATTTCAAGTTGATATTGTTTTTTGATTTTGATTTATAATGTTTTTTAAGTTTCCACCCCCACCCTTATATCCCCTATTTTTAATCAGATTTTTTTTCATAATCAATATTCGGTGTCCCCTCATAGAGCTTGATTTATAGACTTTGATTTTTCCTAAAAAAGTTGATATTGTTTTTCAATTTTTATTTATATTTTTTTCAAATCCACCCCCCCTCCCTTTAAAGTTCCAATTTTTATTCGTTTTATTTTAATTAATAGCCTTTGTCTTCTTATAGAGCTTGATTTTTCTAAAAAACTTCATGTTGATATGTTTCGGTTTTGACTTATGATTTTTTAAAGTTTTAACTCCCCTTAAACCCCCCATTGTTTATTAGAGTTTTTCATAATCAACACATTTTGTCCACTTATAGAGTTTGATTTTTCTTAAAAATTTCAAGTTGATATTGTTTTTCGTTTTTGATTTACGATTTTTTGAATTTTCAATCCCCTTTAAACGCTCACAAAAAATGACGGACGGGCGGACGGCTTCTTGAGAGAAATTTTATAATATACTAAGACTTCTACCAGGCCAACTAAGATTATTAAATCAACTTTAATTTATTTTAACAACATTAGCTTCCAAAGCAACGATGCCAAGTCAGTGGACGCTCTAGAATCGAATGGGTATCAAGGAAATCGTATACTTTCTATATACATCAGCGCTGCAAGTGCCTCTGGTAGCAATAGTATTGAACTAAAGTATACGCGAGCCGTATTATTTTCATGCATTTTTTCATCATTTTGGCGTCTCTCAAAAATTTTGCCATCACGTTTCTGATGTCATTATAGACCTCTGGAAAAATTTTTAATGGGCACCGTCTTAGAGCGTCTATATACGGACGCTCTAAATACCTGGACGCTCCAATGAATGCGATTTAAGAATGTACGGACGCTCTATATATAGTAAGATATATATATATATATATATATATATATATATATATATATATATATATATTTATTTATAGGCCTTGGTGGCATCCCTCCATGTTAAAATTGCGTCTGCCGTGGCATCCACGTCCTCGTGGCATCCGATATACAGATGCCACGAGGACTTTCGATAAAACTCATCGCAAATGAAAGGATCCCACCCCTACTAACTCTCAGCAAAATATTGGCGGGATGCCAAAACAGCCTATTTTTGTATGTTTTTAAACATGGTAGTTTGAGCAATGACCGCAACTGCCGCCACTTTCGTGTGTTGTATATTCTGACATATATTTAAAGGTGGTAATGACATCCAATGATATACATATTCATTTTGAGTGTCTGGTGGCCTCTGTATATTCCGTTTTCGGTTTGATGGCATCCATTTCGTTGTTGCCAGATCTTCTATTGGTTTATAACTCAGCCTTTTCATTTTTATAGATTTTGTTTCATACTTTCACCAGGATAAGGCGCCCTTGCGATTTACTTCCGAGAAAATAACATGTGTTTTTAAAGCTATTTTTATTATATCTTTTGAAATATACTGGTTAAATAAGGTACACTTATTCTGTCACTTTTTAAACTGTAATCTGTGAGGAACAGTTTTGTATAAAAATTTGCACAGATTTGTCTGCCAATGTTTATCAAATTAAAACGCTTTTAATCGTATGAGGCATAAGCTAGGAGAAATTAGCGGACAAACTGGGCGGTGCTGCTTGAAAATTTCGATATTGTTATTTGATGAAATCTTTAGTTAAGATGGACTTTAGTGTCATGAAAGTTAAAAAATAAATAAAAATTATTATTTTTATTGAAAAAATCATTAATTCAATTTAAAATATTATTTAAAACAAAATATAATTTTTATACCAAATATTCAATAGGTTTTTGTTAACCGATTAAACGAAACATTAAGACTAATGATTCAAAATATATATATTTTTCTTTTAAAGTCAGGTTTTTTTGCCGCCAAACAACTATGGGAGCAAAGAGGGGAAAAACACATTTAGCCCAAGATTACAAATACAATTCTTATACTACCAATTCAGTACACTACATTCAATCAATTAAATCAAAATCATTAAATAGCAAGAACTCCAACATATAGTGTTTAGGTCTTTAAAGTCATTCGTATCCGCCGATAAATATTATTCCATCAACTTTCCGTTTGAATTAACTTATTACCTGGAACATTACATAGTAAGTCCGATTTTTCTGCCTAGGCAGTAAAAATACATCTTTTTAAGTCTTTAAAGTGTCAATTAAAAGCCGCTTTGGGTACAAGAAACCAAGTTTTTTTTTTAAATATTCGAAAAATGACTAACTTTTAGTATCTATACAAACGACGTGGAATCATTAGTTTTTCTACGAATTCCTTTCAAAACTAAACATATTTACATGTTTTCTTTTCGTTACACCTAACAAATAATGAAACACATCAGACTTTCTTTGTGAAAAACAATTATATTTTGTAAAAAAATATACCTCTGTCGCGAGATATAGCGGTAAGTTACAAAATTAAACATATTTTATTCCAACGATTTTATTGAAAAATCTAGAAATTGTTCAGGTAAACAGTTCCCGAGGTAAGGCCAAACTTTATTCTCGTGTGTTATTTAGAAAAAATGTTTTTTTTATTCCATTCTATGACTACCAGTTAACACAAACTTTTTCATGAATTTAAATAATTTTTCAAAAAAATCAAAGAAGCGACATATACTTTCCATTTATACAAGGTTCTCCAAGAAAGTGATACATATCAAAGTATTCCTAAATGAGACACCTTGTATTTCATGTAATATTTGAATTTTCCTTGCTTTTCTCATTATAACAATAAAATAGTCTGAGAGTATACAGTATTTCACACGCTATAACCAGTTTTATATAAAAATCGTACTGATTTCAAAGACGTGTATAGTGCAAAAGAAACATTTGAAAACCATTTTTTTGGAGTAAAAGGTTTTCATTATTATCCAAAAATGTTTACCGATGTACTCCTTTTTTAATTTTAAACAAATCTTTATAGGGTACGTCAATACTGAAATACATAATTTTCCCATTTTTTTTTTTTAATTGTATTTTATATCACCATTTAAAAGAACGTTGCTTAAACTTCAATTTGAGTTAAGCATTGTCTATACCTAAAACTAATAATTTTGGGAGATTTTTAAATCTAAATGACAAAAAAGATAATTCACAAAATAGTTTAATTTTAACTGGTCACCGGTTGACTGGAAATAGACTGTGTGTTAATTAGTGATTAGAATTTAACTAGCTGTAATTAATTGATTGAACATTTTTTTTACAATATCCTTAAAATTTAATAACTATTTAGGAAAAATGTGTTTATTGGAATCACAAAAATATTATTATTTAAAAAGATTTTTTTTTAAATATGTCTAAAATGTTTTTATTGAAACGACAATTTAAATAAATACTTAAGAAATAGTAATAAAAAAATGTAAAATGAAAATTTCAAATAAATGGTTAAATATTATTAAAATTTATAAAGTACTAACTAATAACTACCTATTTGTGACAAATGTGTTTATTGGATTCGTATATATTATTGTTCTTATTTTAAAATATATTTTTCAGCGAATAAAAGTAAAAATGTTTTTATTGAGACAAAAATTTTATCGAATACATAAAATAAAGAGCAATAAAGCAATTTTAAAATTAGAATGAGGATATATAATGCTTGGCATTCTATTTTATACTCTTCACAGTTTAACAGACCCTCTGCTTAACCGGCGATTTTTTTATAAATATTTTTTTTGGGGATAAATAGGCTTTATCTCCCTATAAAGCTAACTTTTTCCAATGATTTCAAGTAAAAATAATTTTTCGTTTTCGATTTTTTAAATATTTTAACCCACTTAACCTCCCAATTTTTATTTAGATTATTTTCTTTTAGTAATTAATAGGCTTCATCTCCTTATACAGCTTGATTTTTATTAAACATTTCAAGTTGATATAATACTTCTTTTAGATGAATGATTTTTTTTTAATTTTAACCTACCTTAACCCCTACTGTTATTCAGATGTTTTTAAAATTTAATAGGCTTCGTCCTCTAATAGGACTTGATTTTTCCTGAAAATTTCAAGTTGATATAATGTTTCGTTTTTGATTTATGATTTTTTAAAGACAGACGGACAAAAGTAAACGTATAATACTCTTCACCAACTACTGTGTGAAGAGTATAATAATGTTGTAAATATTTGGTAAAATATTATTACAATTTATTAGTTTCTAATTATGTAGTAACTATTTATATTTGGGACAAATCTATTAAATTCTTTTAATATTATTTTTATTTTAAACAACATTTTTAATAAATACATGTTAAATTGTCATTTGTTTTATTAGGCAGAAAAGCACAATATTTATTGTCGTGGCTGGTGTTTCATAGGCGAAGCATAGCTAAGACTATGAAATCAGCCAAGGCATTCGGAGAAAAAATTATATGTTTCACACGGCAGAAAATTAGATATAATGCCTTGGCTGGTTCCCTAGTCTCAGCTTGGCTTCGGCTATGAAACACTAGCCAGGGCATTCAATCTTGTGCTTTTCTGGCTAATAAAACAAATTACATTTTTACATGTATTTATTTAAAATAAGAATAATATTATACGAATTCAATAGATTTGTCCCAAATATAAATAGTTACTACATAATTAGAAACTAATAAATTTTAATAATATTTTACCAAATATTTACAACATTATTATACTCTTCACACAGTAGTTGGTGAAGAGTATTATACGTTTACTTTTGTCCGTCTGTCTGTCGGTCAGATGTCACGTTTTTTGTCCGCACGATAACTCAAAAACAGAACATCATATCTTCTTGAAATTTATAGGAAAAATCAAACTATATAAGAGGACGAAGCCTATTCATTTTGAAAAAAATCGGAATAAAAATGGGGGGTTTAAGAGGGGGTTGAAACTTAAAAAAAAATCATAAATCATAAACGAAAACCAATATCAACTTGAAATTTTTAGGAAAAATGAAGTTCTATGAGAGGACGAGACCTAATTTAAAAAAAATCTAATTAAGAATAGGAGGTTATAGGGGGGTTAAAACTTAAAAAAATCAAAATTTAAAAACGAAATATGATATAAATTTGAAATTTTCAGAAAAAATCAAGCTTTATAAGTGAACAAAGACTATTTATTAAAAAAAAATCTGATTAAAATGTTGGTTTAAGGGGGGTTAAAACTTTAATCAAATCATAAATAAAAACGAAACATGATATTAACTTTAAATTTTCAGAAAAAATCAAGCCCTATAAGGGGATAAAGTCTACTAAATTAAAAAAAAAACAATAAAAGTAGAGGTTAAATCGGTGTTTAAATGTAAAAAAATAATTCTAAAACGAAATATGATACCAACTTGAAATTTTCAAAAAAAAATCAAGCTCTATCAGATGACGAAGTCTCCTAATTTTAAATAAATCCGATTAAAAATAGGGAGATTAATGGGGGGTCGAAACTTTAAAAAATCATAAATCAAAAACGAAACATTATATCAACTTGAAATTTTCAGGAAAAATCAAGTCCTATTAGAGGACGAAGCCTATTAAATTTTAAAAACATCTGAATAACAGTAGGGGTTAAGGTAGGTTAAAATTAAAAAAAAATCATTCATCTAAAAGAAGTATTATATCAACTTGAAATGTTTAATAAAAATCAAGCTGTATAAGGAGATGAAGCCTATTAATTACTAAAAGAAAATAATCTAAATAAAAATTGGGAGGTTAAGTGGGTTAAAATATTTAAAAAATCGAAAACGAAAAATTATTTTTACTTGAAATCATTGGAAAAAGTTAGCTTTATAGGGAGATAAAGCCTATTTATCCCCAAAAAAAAATATTTATAAAAAAATCGCCGGTTAAGCAGAGGGTCTGTTAAACTGTGAAGAGTATAAAATAGAATGCCAAGCATTATATATCCTCATTCTAATTTTAAAATTGCTTTATTGCTCTTTATTTTATGTATTCGATAAAATTTTTGTCTCAATAAAAACATTTTTACTTTTATTCGCTGAAAAATATATTTTAAAATAAGAACAATAATATATACGAATCCAATAAACACATTTGTCACAAATAGGTAGTTATTAGTTAGTACTTTATAAATTTTAATAATATTTAACCATTTATTTGAAATTTTCATTTTACATTTTTTTATTACTATTTCTTAAGTATTTATTTAAATTGTCGTTTCAATAAAAACATTTTAGACATATTTAAAAAAAAATCTTTTTAAATAATAATATTTTTGTGATTCCAATAAACACATTTTTCCTAAATAGTTATTAAATTTTAAGGATATTGTAAAAAAAATTTTCAATCAATTAATTACAGCTAGTTAAATTCTAATCACTAATTAACACACAGTCTATTTCCAGTCAACCGGTGACCAGTTAAAATTAAACTATTTTGTGAATTATCTTTTTTGTCATTTAGATTTAAAAATCTCCCAAAATTATTAGTTTTAGGTATAGACAATGCTTAACTCAAATTGAAGTTTAAGCAACGTTCTTTTAAATGGTGATATAAAATACAATTAAAAAAAAAAATGGGAAAATTATGTATTTCAGTATTGACGTACCCTATAAAGATTTGTTTAAAATTAAAAAAGGAGTACATCGGTAAACATTTTTTGATAATAATGAAAACCTTTTACTCCAAAAAAATGGTTTTCAAATGTTTCTTTTGCACTATACACGTCTTTGAAATCAGTACGATTTTTATATAAAACTGGTTATAGCGTGTGAAATACTGTATACTCTCAGACTATTTTATTGTTATAATGAGAAAAGCAAGGAAAATTCAAATATTACATGAAATACAAGGTGTCTCATTTAGGAAAACTTTGATATTGTATCACTTTTTTAGAGAACCTTGTATAAATTAGAAAGTATATGTTGCTTCTTTAATTTTTTGAAAAACTATTTAAATTCTTGATAAAGTTTTATTCTCAAATTTAACATGCTTTTTAACTGGTAGTCATAGAATGAAATAAAAGAAAACATTTTTTAAATAACACACGCGAGTAAAGTTTGGTCTTATGAACAGTTTTCAATATTATAATAATTAATGCCAGAAATAATTCATTGGCAAATTTGTATACGCGGATAAACTTAATGGGCAAAAAGACACCAATTTGTTTTTAGATCATTCGATATGCCTAAAATGTTTTAAAAAAGAGATACTAATTCTTTGAACCGCTCTCAAATAATAAATCATTTCGTTGTAAAGGATTCCATTGTTAATAATAAGTTCTGAAATCAAGTTTGAGCCAGTCAAGCATATGTTTCTTATTTTGCATTGTATTTAAAAATTTAACCAGCTAATAAAACTTTAAAAAATAATTTCTTTTGTAATGTTTTATAAAAAATGTTAGTTTAATAAATAAAAATTTCTATTCTCTGTGACACATGCATTGCATAGGTTTTGGAATGGCTAATATCCGAGTTATTTGATTATAAAATAAAATAAAAATGGAACAAATCTCTTGCAAAATCCAAAGATTGAATGTTATCTAATATATCTATAATTTTTACAGTAATTTTGACTATTAAAGCTAAAAGTAAAGCAAATATATTACTGAAATGAGGATAAAAATCATAATTATAAATATTTAAAAATAAATGTTAGGGATAATTTGAAAAGGGGTTGGTTTAAATACAAGCTGTAAGACAGTTTTTACCCTATGTACATCATATTTTTTTATTTTACTTTATGGAGTACCTACCTTAAATATTAATTATAAATGTTATACTGCGTTAGTGACAAACAGTTGGTCAAATAAAAAAATAATTAAATTTCTTTGTTCTACTACAATGCGTTGATTTTCAAGAATTAAAAAAAAATTCTTAAGTTTTATTTCTTTCCTATCTGTGTACATACAGATAAGGAAAGTATAGTAGTCATGATTTTTTTCGACCTTAAGTTTTCGACGGATTTTTTCGTTTTGGGGGTTCTTGAATCCGTTTTAAACTTTAATCTACCCTTCGGTAAACTTATTATATTTTGGGACTAGTCGGAACATCTGGGGGTACTGTATAGGGGATCTTTTTCTACTTTATGAAATACATCTGTTATTTTTGCGTAGAGAAGAAACTTCTTTAAATAAAAGTTTTTCTCTAGAATGTTTGCCCCATATATAAATTTCTTAAAATGGAGCGTATTCGTGAAATTTGAGGAAAAGTGAAAATTTAGAATTTTGAACATAACTCAAAAACGGATTAAAAAAAAGCAACAAATTATAAATTTAAACTTTAATCTAACATGCGGTAAGCTGTTTAGATTTTGGGCATAGTTGGAACATCAAGGGGGTAATTTATGAGAGAGTAACTTTTCTACTTTATTGAATATATCTGTTATTTACGCTTGGAAAAAAACTTCCTTGATTAAAATTTTTTGGCAAAATTATTTTTTATATTTTTTGTTCTATAATTTTCGTAAAATAACCCGCATTTGAGAAATTTGAGGATAAGTGAAAATTTTGAATTTTGAACATAACTTAAAAGCGGATAAAGAGAAAAACACTAAATTTTAAACAAGCTTTAATCTATTATGTGGTAACCTGATTAGATTTTGGACATAGTCAGAACATCTGGGGGTACTTTATAAAAGGCATTTTTCTACTTTATTGAATGTATCTGTTATTTATACTTGGAAAAGAAACTTCCTTAAATAAAAGTTGTTTGCAAAATTATTCTCTATATGTTCTGTTTTATACATAACTTTCCTAAAATTACCCGTATTTAAGAAATTTGAGGATAAGTGACAATTTTGAATTTTAATTAAACATAACTCTTCGCTTCGGCTATGAAACACCAGCCACGGCATTAAATCTTGTGCTTTTATGCCTAATGAAACAACTATTTTTTCCAAGTTTTAATAGAAAATAGTAACATTATAAAACTAAAAATCCATTGATATTACATGTTTAACCCAAATTTATATTAACTCCAATTTAAGTTTAAAGTAAAATTTTAGGAAAAAAAAATAATACCCTATTACAGTTTTTCTTTGATTGATTTTGTTTACTATGGAGAACGTCATTTTTGGACTGCTTTTTTGTCTTTTTAGGAGTCATAAGAAATAGACGAGTTCTATATAGAACATTTTTTGCACTCTTTTGGTTTTGAAAATGTACAACTTCTCGAAAATAAATCAACTAAAACAAAAGGACTATCCCTGAAATGATACATATTAAAAAAATATAAGAACAGACATAACATATTTATCTAACGTTTATTTTAATTTTTATTCTATATTTTAACGCCACTGATATTTTTTAAATTTGTAAAAACTCATCTTTTTGTTTTCCTACTGTATCTTGTTAAATCAAATTAAAATGTATTATTTCGAATACACCTCCACACGCTGTAAAACAAAAGATGTTTTTAAAAATTATTTACTGAACCAGAAGATAAAGAATATGTTCTCCAAAATATATCTGTCGCCTATAAAATAAAAAATTAAATCAAAACTTATGATCAAATAAACCAAGGCACTTTTTATTTAAAGTAAAAGAAATACGAGCAATACACAAATATCTATTTTTGGGTCTTTATTCAAAGTACAACTAAAGGACCGTAAAATAAACACATGTGGTTTTAAGGTCTAAAAGGGGCTGCATTTTACGAAACCTAGAAATATTGTATGCAATTGTAAATGGATCAGTGTTGTCAAACTTACAGAGTTCACGAAAGACGCTATTAGTATTTTTAAATTCTTCTCAGTATACATGGTGTATATTGGGCGGATGCCAGCAAGGGTCATATCTATACGGATGCCACGGACGTCTACAATTCAATATATATATATATATATATATATCTCCCGGTTTACCTGCAGTTCCTCGAAACTAGCCAGCCTTACCCAAGAAACCCTAATTGGGTTCGGCCAACATTAAAAGACATTATAAAGCTTAAATTACTATTTGATTGGTACTTAAATCATAAAAGTTTACACGCACCTATCATTTCGGAAATCCCTAAGTAAGATAATTAGTTTGGATATAACCTACAGGATTATGTTTTCTTGACCGCCAAACATAATAATAATGTTTATTTCAAATTTATGTAACAATGTACAAATTGATACAATAATAATAATTAAATAAATAAACATTTGTATCCTGCTGAGACATTGTTCATGTCTGTGTACAGGAATTAAAAATAAAAATTTATATAATAATTTCTAAATGGTAATAGTGAATGGTAAAAATAAAAATTATACCTAAATATATAGACTTCTTTTTGTGTACAAATTTTCTTCTAATCTTCAACCTCAGATTCATCACTGCTGCTACCGCTATCATCAAAGTTAATTATGATTGGTTCAATATTGTGTTCAATACGGTTGTCTACGTCTCACATTTTTTGCTCTTCTTTTAAAACATGCTGAATGCATTTCTTCCAGTCTTCTGCAGAAACATTTTGAATGGCTTCTTGTAGGTAACGTTGCACGTCCACTAATTTAAATATTGTTTTCTCGTGCCACATATCCTTTTACTTGCGCCCAGATTAATTCTATTGGGTTTAATTCGCAGTGGTACGGTGGTAACCTTAATACTGTAATTCCACGACTTAACGCCATTTCATCCACTGCGAATTTTTTATATTTGTCTCTGTGTAATTTTGTTAACTGAAGTAGTTCTGCCTTTAAACTATCTTTTTTATATTGGATGTTTCTATTAATTAACCATTCTTGAATTGCTCGTTTTTTCCATGATTGTTTCGGTAATGATTCTAAATACCGACTATGATATGGGGCATTGTCCATGACGACGACAGACCCAGGTTCCACAAGTTGAATGATGCCTTCAAACCATTTTTCAAACACCTCCGCATTCATCTCTTCATGATAGTCGCCTGTTTTCTTGGATTTAAATATTAATTCACCATTTGGTAAAAATCCACTGTCGCTTCCTATATGCGTAACTATCAGACGACTACCTTTTCCAGACGGCTGTTTTAACCCAGTTGACAAGCCTTCAATAAAGGCTTGTCGTGCACTTGTTATATGACCATCCTGCCATACTTTTTTGACCGTATGTCCTTGGTTAACCCAAATCTCATCCATGTAGTAAATTTTTTTTTATATTCCGAAATTCCTCAATTTTTCGGAGATAATTTCTTCTCCATACTATTATTTCCTGACGTTCAATGAGAATGCTTTTCCTGTCGACTTTTCCGTACGTAAATTTCATTTCGTGTAAAATTTTCCTCAAAGTTTCTTTACTCATTTGTGGGACCAATTCATAATCGCTAACTGCCTCCAGAACTTTTTGCAAAGTGGGCAGCTCATTTCTGAAAAAGAAACTGTGAATAGTTGTGCGTATACTGTTTTTGGCTTCTTCATTAACTGTGATTTTTTTTCTTCCGCTACTAGTTTTTGGCGTTTGTACTTCCCCATGAATTTTGTTTTCTCTTAGTATTTTGTAAACTGATGATTTTGGTACACCCGTATAATCAGAGCACATATCAACTAATTTATCTTTTGTAATTGTGGAAGTTAATGATGTTGGAACGCCCGGTTGGTTATTCGGAGGTACATCCGTAGAATTACAGCACATATGCACTAAGTTATCTTTTGGTCGCTGATGATCTCTTTCAAGACAGTGAAATAATCGAATTACAATTTGTTTTTCACTTAGCGACCGAGGCTTCGACCGTTTTACCTTTTTTGACGTTGAAGGCCCTTCAATGTCTTCTATTTTTTGCATAGTTTTAGAACGGTGTAGAAATATTATTATTTAATGTTTAAACACTTATTAGCACTAATATTTTCACCAATTGTTCTTACAACACGTCGATTACTTACTAACTTAACTGTAAAACTTACAATTCACACCGTATAATTCAAAACCCGATGTTACGCTCGTGGTTAGAAATACACTACTGAGAACGTCATCGACGAGATGGATTTTACGCGTAACAGACAAAGACACAAATATCGCTCCGTACACCGATGCCATTAGTTGTAACAAATACTGAACAATCCATAAAATAATTAATTTTAAATGATCAAGAAATGTATAAGTATTACTCATTACTGATTTTTGTTATAATTAATATCTTTTATTGGTACTGTGATTGTATATTATCTATAATTTGCCACAACTTACAACTCTACTACTTACTCTATTTTGATTCTGCTAAAAACTAGTAAGGTAAAATTGAGATATGACAACACGGTTCACTCTCAATCATTATTTGTTTGAGTATAATATTGCTTCCGCAATCACGTAGTCTTTACTGACTACACAATAACTAAATATAACTACTTAAAACTATTTAATTACATAAGCATTGTATTCTATCTGTTGGGCTGCAAGGCTGGTGGAAGCACACGTTATTTTTATCACTATGGTTCTACAAAAAAAACTAATCGCGACCCGTGACTCTCCTTTCGGACACAAAAAAAGGAAGATACTAAATTCGAATAATATTATACTATTGTTTTTAGATGCCGTCGCGAGGACCGAAGTGCTTGGAAATGGTCCGCAATTCAAAAACAAACACAAAAGAAAATAATACTGACGGAACAACTATCACCAATACAATTGATATTCTTTAAGAAGCTTTGCAAAACGATGTGATCATTTTAGAGCCTGAAAATAAAGTTGAAACCGAAATTCATATTTTGTATGATTGCACAATCGATAATCAATATGAAATTTCCGATATTTTGAAAGAAGATCCTAATTTTAATACTACTTCTTATATGACCACCAATAAACAAAGCAGTAATTTAAATGATGCGGATCCTGATACCTTAATAACGAGTTTACCTGAATATAAGAAGACTGATGACTTATTATTAGCACCAAACTGTGATAGAAAAATAATAATTGTAGATTACTCCGATTCAAGCAGCAACGAAGTTACTGAAGATAATAGTATACCGATGCAAGAGGAAACTTTTTTTTTGTTAGAGTGTTTTTACTAGTCATTACTGACTAACATACAATTTTAATCTAAAAATCTTATAACTAGTTACTTATCTAAGAAGTCCCCATTGGGCTGTCTTAATTGTTTCTATAGGAAAGCATCACAAGATGGCGTGACGATTTATTACACTGTTTTACACTAGTACTAACATTAACGTTCACTGCACTAGCTCAAATGTCTTCTTCCTTTTGAGCCTTCTGTTAAGTGTAGAGTTGTCCAGTAATTGCAGCGCTTCTTCGTAAAGTGGAGTCGACGTGGAGTCGACCCTCATGTTTCGCAGCAAACCTCTTTATTTCTTCTTTGATTGTTGGCATCTTCAGGTCTCTAAAATTAACGTGATTTTTTATTATCAAACAGATGCCACGACATTTTGTGTAAAGAGAAGACCTTTTATAGAATATTTCGTTACCATTTATTTACTACCGACTTTTCTGCAAGAGACTACAGTAAAATGTTGAAATAGAATATTGTTAATAGAGCAAGAAATGGTACTCACTGTCTACGAGTATTATAAAAAAAGCATGTGCGCAGGCGAATACTGCAAATCAAACCTTGTGAGTTGAACATTATATATTTTCTACAGCTATTACATAATATTAAAAATGAGAAAATGTTGTTTTGTATTGTAAACTTAGAAAAAGATATCTTTCTTTAGGATTACTAATTAATATAGAGGATGAGTCACATAAAACTCTAGAAATGCATATGTCTGAAACCAGATAACATTTTAACCTATTAAAAGTCTTTTGGTCGCTAGGGGTGAGTGATTTTTGAAATAAATTATCACCGATTATTTTCGATCAATCGATTATTTTCAAATAAGTTCTATTTTGTTGCCGTATTTCCTATAAAATCGACTACTCGGTTATCTTTGAAAAATCGCTAATCGATTAATTAAAAAGTCAATTAACCGATAAATCAGTGTTTAAAAAAAATAATAAAAGAATCATGGTTTATTTTAAATAATCAATTATTTTCAAATAATCCATTTTTTTCGTCCATTGAAACAGATTATTCGATAATCTTTAAAATACCGAAAATAATCGATTATTCCAAAATAATCGCCTAATTGAAAATAACCAATTAATTAAAAAGCCGATTCTACGATAAATCAATTTTTAAAAAAATAGCCGAATTATCGATTATTTTCTAATAATCCTTTTTTTATATTCTTTTTAAAATTGATTATTGGATTATCTTTAAAAAATCGAAAATAATCGATTATTAAAAAGCTGATTAACCGATAAATCGATAATTCTAAAAAATAACCGAAATCTCGGTTATATAAAATAACCAATTATATTCGATCAATCGATTATTTTCATCGAAAATAATTGATTAATTTAAAAAAACGATTAAACGATAAATCGATTTTTCAAAAAAAAATCTACTTTCTTTTTGTATTTCCTTTAAAATCGATTATTACATTATCTTAAAAAAACGAAAATAATTTATTAAAAATAACGGATAAATCGATTTTTATAAAAAAATATCAGAATAATCGATAAATCGATTATTTTTGTAATCTCTATCGGTCGATTGCTTTTATCCGAGCATTTAGCTCCAAAATTTAAATATTCGGATTTTTTGATCCCGTTATCTTTGAAACCGCATTCGATTGTATAATAAATAATAAATATTGCTATAATTTGGATTTTTTTAGTAAACTAAAATTTTATTCGAGTTGTTTAGGGGTTTATAATGTAACATTTTATTAACAATGTGACTAACTCCCGTAACTTTAGTATTTTTTTTTTCTTAATGTAGATCATATTGTGCGTTTTACTTTGTTTTAAGACTGAAGATTCAAATGTCACTTTCGATTTGACCACAAATAAGATGAACATTAAAATTTTAAGTAGGTCATCCCGTATTTCTTCTAATATTCTTATAAAAATACCTTATAAAAATAAAATTTAGCTAGCAACTATGCTTCTTTACTTCTTATTTATCTACCAAAACGGGATAAAAACCACCTTAAGTAAACATTCTTATAAAACTGCTTTTTAAATACAAAATTTCGTTAGCAACAATGCCTATTTACTTCTTATTTAAATTAAATGTTCAAAATTTTACCCTTTTGTAAATTTATGTAAGTAATATGAAATCTAATTTCTGAAATATGTATTTGATGCTTAATATTTATTAAAACCCCTTAATGCGTATCTGAAGTATTCAGCCCAAAGGATCATGGCGCTTTATGTCAAAACGTTAATAAATATTTACCGCTGAAAACGAATATATTTTTTATTTTTCATAACATTGGTACTTGTATTATAGGTACATACAATTCTTCAAAATACATCGTGGCATTTTGAACTTGAAATTGAATAACTAGAACATTTTAAATTGCTAAAATACCAACAAATAAATCAAAAAACAGCTGTCAATAGTGATTGAATTCAGGCGGAGGTGAGCGTTGAATGGAAAAATCGGAGCAATTCGGGTGGCGTCGTGCAAACAATGATTTTCAATTGGTGGGTTACGTTGTCCAAAAACGGGCTGTTAAAAGAACTGTATAGTATACCAGAGAACCATATGTAACAAAGCCCAGCAAACATTTTGTGCAGGGTAATAAAAGGCCCAATAACTGTTACCTTCCAGTTATAATGATGGCCATTTAACTTCCATAAATAAAAGGCCGATGTATATAGGTCACTACGACCGACAGTCAGGCCAATGTCACTTAACCATTAAATCCAGTTAATGTCTAGAAATAAATATATTGGCAATTAATGACCTATTGATGGAAAGTTAACGGGAAATTGCTGGCCTTTTACTATATTAATACTGACTACTGAATAAAGACCATGTGTCAGGCACATGACCAGACAGGATATTCGATAGTGCCTCTTTGACCAGTAGTACCGTTTGAACTATAAATTCTATACAGAAACAGAAGGCATTTCAATATAGAATATTGTAGACATTTTATTTAATTCAGCTATTTAATATAATAATACAGAAAAATCTTCTTAAAATAATTAATCATAAAATTAACATGTAAAAGTAAAAAAATTACAATAAATACTAAATAGTGAATAGCAGCAAAGCGAGACTGGCCTCATAGTACATGTCCACTCGTTGAGTATGTAACAAGCGATCATCGGTGTCTCCATCTATGAACGCGAGACAAAGCCCTCTGGAGTATTGGAGTTGGGTCTGCGGCAGTTAAAAGCTTTTTGACTTTTGCCATGCTTTTACCCAACACAGTTACTTACCCTTCACTAGGGCATCATCAAACAACATAATGCTGGGCCACTATCGAAAGGCAAAAAGTAGGCTTTTATCTTTTAATCGTCACATTCATTTGTGTATAAGTAAAGTGATCGTGATGATCTTGATAAAGCAGAGTTAGTGCTATGAGCCACAATATTGAAGCGTGCAGAATATAACTATTATTAAACACAGGTGAAATCTAGATTTAAAATTTGGTAGTAATTTAGGTTATTTTAAAAATGCTGATTAATCTTGTAAGATTAGGTGCACTAGGACACAACAAATTTACTATACTCTAAAATCATTTAATTATACTCCATAAAGAATCATAATCTGAAGCAACATACACTAAAGGAAGATACTCGTATATTTCTCTGCAATAAAAATATTTTGTTTTCCGGCTTTTCTAAATAATCACTAAAAATGAATTACAACCGTGTTCAATGGGGGTGTCGATATGAATTACCCCTTTCCATACTGGCGGCATCTACGTGTAGTCCAGCCAATTATCTATCATCAAACTCTTGTATTTATACCCAACCAACTGGGTATATTAATTCCGTTGTTTTTGTACATCCACTGCCTGCAATTGCGATAAAAATATTAACTGAAAACTGAAAATTTAGTTTGGCATCATCACGGCTCGGCGTAAGGTTATTATTGGGTTAGCCGTACTTCATATAACTCGAAATATTTGAAAAGCACATGAGCCAACTGCCAATATCGACGAATAATAAGGTTTATGTTTGTCGAACAGATAGTTGAATGGGGTCGAAATCCAATTTCCCTGAATTAGTTCTGTTTGAACAGAGATCCTATCGTGTATGCTTTGAAATGAACCTCGTCGAGATACTGCCGACATTTTTATCAGTAGATGGATCTCCAGTGTAAATTGTTCATTGGAAATTTTAAATTAATATTTGCCTAGATGTTGCGATGTTCTATTCAGGTAGCTACGCCTATGTTTTATTTCGTTTCTTTTTTCAGGGATAGCTCTATACAGTTTGGCCCAAATTGAGCCTACATGTATCTTGAAAACTTTAGAATATAGAGAATCGGTTAGATGGGAAAATTTTTATACGAATATATTACACGATTTTCTCTATTTTTTGAGATATTTAAAGAAAACTTGCATTTTCTAAATTATGCTTTTTTGTTGTTCACTATTTTGGCAATCAGAAAAAACATTTTTGGAGTAACTTTTTATATAGATTTCAGTTGTGCAATTGGATTTTGAACACAACTTTTCAGTATATATATCATGATCAGATTCATTTTTTCTTATGGATACTATATTGTATTTTATACTTAAGAGGAGTATTTACTTGGCTTTAGAGCAGAGCATGCAAGAGTTTCGTAGTACTCCACTTTTAAAGTTAATTTTTGACTTATTCTGCAAGAAAAAAATATGTGCGTGTAGGTAAAGGTTTAATTTGTGCTTCTCTGGAAACATTTTTTTTTAAATTTGAATCTGTTTTTCAAAAAAAAAAAAAAAAATACAAATTTCGAGTTTTTTTACCCATTTTCTAATTTTTTTTTAAACCTGAATTTTGAAAAATTGGTATAGAGGAGAGAACCTTTACCTACACGTAGATACATATTTTTTTCTATTAAAAATAGTCAAAAATTAATTGTAAAAGTGGAGTACTAAAGAACCCTAAGATTGCAAGATTTTGCATCTGTTAGATTTTTAAGAAATTATTTGTGAATAAAAACAATTTATAATATATTTTACTGATGGTTTACGAGGGATAGATAAATTTTACGTATTCTTACACCTTATTGTTTAACGTAAATCATTTCTGTAATATTAAGATCCGACATATATAATATGCAAGGGTTTCATAGTACACCAAATTTACGGATTATTTTTTATTTTTACTACAAGAAAATTTATGTAAGTACAGGTAAAGGCTCTGGAGTCACTTTTCAAAAATTTGAATCGGTTTCTTTTGAAAAAAATAAAAAAGATGTCTTCTATCGAACAGAAATGCAAATAAAAATGCTAGAAGGGAACAATATATTTAATTTTTAGCTACAAGAGAATTTATTTGTCTTGCAATAAAAAAAATATATTAAAAGCTTTTTGTCTAGAGCAGGCATACTCATCCTGCGGCCCTCCAAGCTTTTTGAGGCCCTAAACAATATTACTAAGCAGGAGCTTTTTAAAACTATAGATTTCTGCTTTTAAAATCTTTAGCTAAATGCGCGGAAACATACGTACATATTTGGCGCAGTGACCCCAAATATCACGCTATTTTTTATATAAACGATTGGATCATGGGATTACTGCAAAAACAATATAGCTCCACTTTTGAGTTAGGTACACTTTTGTCTTCAAAATAGTTCAAATAATATACAACATAAACAAGATAAGTGTGAACGAAGTCTATATTCATTATAAACGGATAAGTCAATGAAAACTAAATCCATATTAATACATTCACAATATGCACAAACAAGATAAGTGGCATTTATACCGAAATATATTTATAACATTGTGTTCAGTTGCTAATATCGTGTCACACAAAACCGGATAAGAGACATATAACTTATATTTGCTAAATGTATTTAGACCTATTTCTAATAGTGTTTCTGCTAAAACAAGATAAAGGCCAGAACACTTATTTTTGTTGAATTTTTTTGTTGAAATGCTTCAACATTTTGCCCAGGCCATTTGTTCTGTTATATCTAAAGCTGGCTCTAGACCTTTTCGATTGGTCCGTAATCGACAAGGTTATTACGTCAACCTTTCTTTCCACGATACCACTAACCTTCAAAAATCAATAGATGATAACACGTGATGCCTGAATCGTCGTGGTCAATGATTGCTTGGTTAAGCTGTAACGAGTGACTGGTCAAGCTGTAACTAGCGGGAATGCTGACATCTTCATATTTTTAGCCCCTTAAAATGACCAGAAGCACTTCTAAAATAACCAAAAAAAAAAAAACAGCAAAACACTAGCTTCTCACATTGCTTAAAACACCCCAGCAGAAAGATTCTTGAAAGGATCAAAAGCTTACAAGAAAGTGCAAGTCATTAGTAATGCCAAGAAGAAAGATTTACTAAAACTTTGCAAATCAGGTGCAACAACATTATTGTCACAATCTACCTGTATCCAATAATATTAAATGCTCGGTACATGAACCTTCCATTGGAGATAATGACACAGACATTGAATATTATGACTTGTATGTATGTATGTATGTATGTATGTATGTATGTATGTATGTATGTATGTATGTATGTATGTATGTATGTATGTATGTATGTATGTATGTATGTATGTATGTATGTATGTATGTATGTATGTATGTATGTATGTATGTATGTATGTATGTATGTATGTATGTATGTATGTATGTATGTATGTATGTATGTATGTATGTATGTATGTATGTATGTATGTATGTATGTATGTATGTATGTATGTATGTATGTATGTATGTATGTATGTATGTATGTATGTATGTATGTATGTATGTATGTATGTATGTATGTATGTATGTATGTATGTATGTATGTATGTATGTATGTATGTATGTATGTATGTATGTATGTATGTATGTATGTATGTATGTATGTATGTATGTATGTATGTATGTATGTATGTATGTATGTATGTATGTATGTATGTATGTATGTATGTATGTATGTATGTATGTATGTATGTATGTATGTATGTATGTATGTATGTATGTATGTATGTATGTATGTATGTATGTATGTATGTATGTATGGTATGTATGTATGTATGTATGTATGTATGTATGTATGTATGTATGTATGTATGTATGTATGTATGTATGTATGTATGTATGTATGTATGTATGTATGTATGTATGTATGTATGTATGTATGTATGTATGTATGTATGTATGTATGTATGTATGTATGTATGTATGTATGTATGTATGTATGTATGTATGTATGTATGTATGTATGTATGTATGTATGTATGTATGTATGTATGTATGTATGTATGTATGTATGTATGTATGTATGTATGTATGTATGTATGTATGTATGTATGTATGTATGTATGTATGTATGTATGTATGTATGTATGTATGTATGTATGTATGTATGTATGTATGTATGTATGTATGTATGTATGTATGTATGTATGTATGTATGTATGTATGTATGTATGTATGTATGTATGTATGTATGTATGTATGTATGTATGTATGTATGTATGTATGTATGTATGTATGTATGTATGTATGTATGTATGTATGTATGTATGTATGTATGTATGTATGTATGTATGTATGTATGTATGTATGTATGTATGTATGTATGTATGTATGTATGTATGTATGTATGTATGTATGTATGTATGTATGTATGTATGTATGTATGTATGTATGTATGTATGTATGTATGTATGTATGTATGTATGTATGTATGTATGTATGTATGTATGTATGTATGTATGTATGTATGTATGTATGTATGTATGTATGTATGTATGTATGTATGTATGTATGTATGTATGTATGTATGTATGTATGTATGTATGTATGTATGTATGTATGTATGTATGTATGTATGTATGTATGTATGTATGTATGTATGTATGTATGTATGTATGTATGTATGTATGTATGTATGTATGTATGTATGTATGTATGTATGTATGTATGTATGTATGTATGTATGTATGTATGTATGTATGTATGTATGTATGTATGTATGTATGTATGTATGTATGTATGTATGTATGTATGTATGTATGTATGTATGTATGTATGTATGTATGTATGTATGTATGTATGTATGTATGTATGTATGTATGTATGTATGTATGTATGTATGTATGTATGTATGTATGTATGTATGTATGTATGTATGTATGTATGTATGTATGTATGTATGTATGTATGTATGTATGTATGTATGTATGTATGTATGTATGTATGTATGTATGTATGTATGTATGTATGTATGTATGTATGTATGTATGTATGTATGTATGTATGTATGTATGTATGTATGTATGTATGTATGTATGTATGTATGTATGTATGTATGTATGTATGTATGTATGTATGTATGTATGTATGTATGTATGTATGTATGTATGTATGTATGTATGTATGTATGTATGTATGTATGTATGTATGTATGTATGTATGTATGTATGTATGTATGTATGTATGTATGTATGTATGTATGTATGTATGTATGTATGTATGTATGTATGTATGTATGTATGTATGTATGTATGTATGTATGTATGTATGTATGTATGTATGTATGTATGTATGTATGTATGTATGTATGTATGTATGTATGTATGTATGTATGTATGTATGTATGTATGTATGTATGTATGTATGTATGTATGTATGTATGTATGTATGTATGTATGTATGTATGTATGTATGTATGTATGTATGTATGTATGTATGTATGTATGTATGTATGTATGTATGTATGTATGTATGTATGTATGTATGTATGTATGTATGTATGTATGTATGTATGTATGTATGTATGTATGTATGTATGTATGTATGTATGTATGTATGTATGTATGTATGTATGTATGTATGTATGTATGTATGTATGTATGTATGTATGTATGTATGTATGTATGTATGTATGTATGTATGTATGTATGTATGTATGTATGTATGTATGTATGTATGTATGTATGTATGTATGTATGTATGTATGTATGTATGTATGTATGTATGTATGTATGTATGTATGTATGTATGTATGTATGTATGTATGTATGTATGTATGTATGTATGTATGTATGTATGTATGTATGTATGTATGTATGTATGTATGTATGTATGTATGTATGTATGTATGTATGTATGTATGTATGTATGTATGTATGTATGTATGTATGTATGTATGTATGTATGTATGTATGTATGTATGTATGTATGTATGTATGTATGTATGTATGTATGTATGTATGTATGTATGTATGTATGTATGTATGTATGTATGTATGTATGTATGTATGTATGTATGTATGTATGTATGTATGTATGTATGTATGTATGTATGTATGTATGTATGTATGTATGTATGTATGTATGTATGTATGTATGTATGTATGTATGTATGTATGTATGTATGTATGTATGTATGTATGTATGTATGTATGTATGTATGTATGTATGTATGTATGTATGTATGTATGTATGTATGTATGTATGTATGTATGTATGTATGTATGTATGTATGTATGTATGTATGTATGTATGTATGTATGTATGTATGTATGTATGTATGTATGTATGTATGTATGTATGTATGTATGTACGTATGTATGTATGTATGTATGTATGTATGTATGTATGTATGTATGTATGTATTGATATGAAAATTATTTTGTTTAGTTATAAATTATGTATATAATTTTGATGAAATATAAAAAATTTTGTTATGACAAATCAATTTTGTAATGTACTAAAAAAATTTTTAACTCACCCGATAACTTAACTCTTACTGCTTACTCTCAGGGTCTGTAGGTTCAACACAAATGTAATGATTTGGACTTTAGTTAGTAGGAAAATTCTTACCTCCAAGTTTAATTGATCTACTCGAAAATTCCCTCAACGTTTGGTGAATTTACATACAATAATTTTGAAACTAAAAAAAATTAAAATATGAATTCAGTAACTATACTAAAGGTTTCTTCCTTTTGCTTCTTATTCTTGTATTCGTCGACTTCCTACTATTTACGCCTCACTGTTTAATTTCCTTTTTTCCCTTGTACCCTATTTGCACCTCACTGCTTATTTTGCTTTTTCCTCTGTACCCTCTATATCTGTTTCTGTCCTGGTGCTCTACCTGACTCTTTCTCCTTTACTGCTTTTAATAACAAAAATGTACCTTACTTTTCTTTTTAAATTGTTTTATTTATGTTTCAACTGACAATATCCTATACATATTCCATTCTTATAATATTTTTTTTATTCAATAATCCATTTTAATATACAATCCCAACTTTCCAAATTTTGATGTGACAATTTTTTAAAAATTTCTGACAATTCCCTTCATTCTCTCTCTGACAATTCATAGTCGGCATCCTGATTTCTTTCTTAAAAATTAATTTTTCCAGGACCGACCTTACTCATCAAACGTTGATTATCAAATTATAAATTTGAAAACCGCAACATGTAATACTTCTAATTTTGAATTAAAATATCATATCAGTATTACGTCAACCTTTCTTTCCACGATACCACTAACCTTCAAAAATCAATAGATGATAACACGTGATGCCTGAATCGTCGTGGTCAATGATTGCTTGGTTAAGCTGTAACGAGTGACTGGTCAAGCTGTAACTAGCGGGAATGCTGACATCTTCATATTTTTAGCCCCTTAAAATGACCAGAAGCACTTCTAAAATAACCAAAAAAAAAAACAGCAAAACACTAGCTTCTCACATTGCTTAAAACACCCCAGCAGAAAGATTCTTGAAAGGATCAAAAGCTTACAAGAAAGTGCAAGTCATTAGTAATGCCAAGAAGAAAGATTTACTAAAACTTTGCAAATCAGGTGCAACAACATTATTGTCACAATCTACCTGTATCCAATAATATTAAATGCTCGGTACATGAACCTTCCATTGGAGATAATGACACAGACATTGAATATTATGACTTTGTATGTATGTATGTATGTATGTATGTATGTATGTATGTATGTATGTATGTATGTATGTATGGTATGTATGTATGTATGTATGTATGTATGTATGTATGTATGTATGTATGTATGTATGTATGTATGTATGTATGTATGTATGTATGTATGTATGTATGTATGTATGTATGTATGTATGTATGTATGTATGTATGTATGTATGTATGTATGTATGTATGTATGTATGTATGTATGTATGTATGTATGTATGTATGTATGTATGTATGTATGTATGTATGTATGTATGTATGTATGTATGTATGTATGTATGTATGTATGTATGTATGTATGTATGTATGTATGTATGTATGTATGTATGTATGTATGTATGTATGTATGTATGTATGTATGTATGTATGTATGTATGTATGTATGTATGTATGTATGTATGTATGTATGTATGTATGTATGTATGTATGTATGTATGTATGTATGTATGTATGTATGTATGTATGTATGTATGTATGTATGTATGTATGTATGTATGTATGTATGTATGTATGTATGTATGTATGTATGTATGTATGTATGTATGTATGTATGTATGTATGTATGTATGTATGTATGTATGTATGTATGTATGTATGTATGTATGTATGTATGTATGTATGTATGTATGTATGTATGTATGTATGTATGTATGTATGTATGTATGTATGTATGTATGTATGTATGTATGTATGTATGTATGTATGTATGTATGTATGTATGTATGTATGTATGTATGTATGTATGTATGTATGTATGTATGTATGTATGTATGTATGTATGTATGTATGTATGTATGTATGTATGTATGTATGTATGTATGTATGTATGTATGTATGTATGTATGTATGTATGTATGTATGTATGTATGTATGTATGTATGTATGTATGTATGTATGTATGTATGTATGTATGTATGTATGTATGTATGTATGTATGTATGTATGTATGTATGTATGTATGTATGTATGTATGTATGTATGTATGTATGTATGTATGTATGTATGTATGTATGTATGTATGTATGTATGTATGTATGTATGTATGTATGTATGTATGTATGTATGTATGTATGTATGTATGTATGTATGTATGTATGTATGTATGTATGTATGTATGTATGTATGTATGTATGTATGTATGTATGTATGTATGTATGTATGTATGTATGTATGTATGTATGTATGTATGTATGTATGTATGTATGTATGTATGTATGTATGTATGTATGTATGTATGTATGTATGTATGTATGTATGTATGTATGTATGTATGTATGTATGTATGTATGTATGTATGTATGTATGTATGTATGTATGTATGTATGTATGTATGTATGTATGTATGTATGTATGTATGTATGTATGTATGTATGTATGTATGTATTGATATGAAAATTATTTTGTTTAGTTATAAATTATGTATATAATTTTGATGAAATATAAAAAATTTTGTTATGACAAATCAATTTTGTAATGTACTAAAAAAATTTTTAACTCACCCGATAACTTAACTCTTACTGCTTACTCTCAGGGTCTGTAGGTTCAACACAAATGTAATGATTTGGACTTTAGTTAGTAGGAAAATTCTTACCTCCAAGTTTAATTGATCTACTCGAAAATTCCCTCAACGTTTGGTGAATTTACATACAATAATTTTGAAACTAAAAAAAATTAAAATATGAATTCAGTAACTATACTAAAGGTTTCTTCCTTTTGCTTCTTATTCTTGTATTCGTCGACTTCCTACTATTTACGCCTCACTGTTTAATTTCCTTTTTTCCCTTGTACCCTATTTGCACCTCACTGCTTATTTTGCTTTTTCCTCTGTACCCTCTATATCTGTTTCTGTCCTGGTGCTCTACCTGACTCTTTCTCCTTTACTGCTTTTAATAACAAAAATGTACCTTACTTTTCTTTTTAAATTGTTTTATTTATGTTTCAACTGACAATATCCTATACATATTCCATTCTTATAATATTTTTTTTATTCAATAATCCATTTTAATATACAATCCCAACTTTCCAAATTTTGATGTGACAATTTTTTAAAAATTTCTGACAATTCCCTTCATTCTCTCTCTGACAATTCATAGTCGGCATCCTGATTTCTTTCTTAAAAATTAATTTTTCCAGGACCGACCTTACTCATCAAACGTTGATTATCAAATTATAAATTTGAAAACCGCAACATGTAATACTTCTAATTTTGAATTAAAATATCATATCAGTATGTATGTATGTATGTATTTATGTATGTATGTATGTATGTATGTATGTATGTATGTATGTATGTATGTATGTATGTATGTATGTATGTATGTATGTATGTATGTATGTATGTATGTATGTATGTATGTATGTATGTATGTATGTATGTATGTATGTATGTATGTATGTATGTATGTATGTATGTATGTATGTATGTATGTATGTATGTATGTATGTATGTATGTATGTATGTATGTATGTATGTATGTATGTATGTATGTATGTATGTATGTATGTATGTATGTATGTATGTATGTATGTATGTATGTATGTATGTATGTATGTATGTATGTATGTATGTATGTATGTATGTATGTATGTATGTATGTATGTATGTATGTATGTATGTATGTATGTATGTATGTATGTATGTATGTATGTATGTATGTATGTATGTATGTATGTATGTATGTATGTATGTATGTATGTATGTATGTATGTATGTATGTATGTATGTATGTATGTATGTATGTATGTATGTATGTATGTATGTATGTATGTATGTATGTATGTATGTATGTATGTATGTATGTATGTATGTATGTATGTATGTATGTATGTATGTATGTATGTATGTATGTATGTATGTATGTATGTATGTATGTATGTATGTATGTATGTATGTATGTATGTATGTATGTATGTATGTATGTATGTATGTATGTATGTATGTATGTATGTATGTATGTATGTATGTATGTATGTATGTATGTATGTATGTATGTATGTATGTATGTATGTATGTATGTATGTATGTATGTATGTATATATGTATGTATGTATGTATGTATGTATGTATGTATGTATGTATGTATGTATGTATGTATGTATGTATGTATGTATGTATGTATGTATGTATGTATGTATGTATGTATGTATGTATGTATGTATGTATGTATGTATGTATGTATGTATGTATGTATGTATGTATGTATGTATGTATGTATGTATGTATGTATGTATGTATGTATGTATGTATGTATGTATGTATGTATGTATGTATGTATGTATGTATGTATGTATGTATGTATGTATGTATGTATGTATGTATGTATGTATGTATGTATGTATGTATGTATGTATGTATGTATGTATGTATGTATGTATGTATGTATGTATGTATGTATGTATGTATGTATGTATGTATGTATGTATGTATGTATGTATGTATGTATGTATGTATGTATGTATGTATGTATGTATGTATGTATGTATGTAGTATGTATATATGTATATATTGTGAAGAAATAGTATTTATATTGTAACCAATAAGTAAGATTTATAATAAATAATATTAAAAAATTATTATATGAGCAATAAGAATACTCAAAAAAGGTTCATTAAAAAACAACTACCCTGTATATTATTAATTTTAGAAAGAAATTGACAGATGTAGTTGACAGCAACTAATTATTATTAAAATAATTGAGATAAACATTGTTAATAAAACATAAATACAGATATAAATAATAACAATTCATAGAATTTTAGATTTTAACTGTATCGAAGAGCAATAATAAATAAATTATAAATACCTTTTTTTTTTAAATCATACCCAAGTTATAAACATTCAGTACATAATACAGGAACTAGATATGAGAGTGTCTTTTGTTCAATTTTTCCTTAGTGACAGGGTAGTGAAGGGAAGACAGTAAATAAATGAAGTTTCAGGGGTAGACATTTTGGTTGGTGGTATTTTTTTAATGAATCTTGTAATGCAGTCAATTTTTCTCAATCAATTTATTTTCATTTTTCATTATTAATAAATATTAATCGCGGTTGAACTGCTAATTTTCAGATGCGCGAACGCCACTCAAATTCTCGATGCGCGATAGCTTTGAGCGTAAGTGGGATTTTCGATTGGGAGAGGGACATTTGTTTGAACGATAGCGGAGATGCTATTAAAATTATCAGTTCGATATAAATTTTGATTCCGAGCAGTTGACTCTGATACACCGCTTTAGATATCAAATCATCGCCGATATTTTTTCCGTTTTCTAGTATTTACAAATCCGTTAGGTAAAAAACCTTGTTCCGTTTTTTTTGTTTGAAAGTTGAGACCGTATTTCATTTTAAATAGCAAATTAGTTTGTAGGAATAGGAATATTTTTATAGATAGTGTTTAATTAAAAGAATTAATTTGATTTAAATAATAAATATTAGGATTTGTTTCTTGGCAAATAATAACGCGTCTTTATTTTTATTTTATAGATTGGGTTTAGTTAAAAGAATTAATTTGATTTAAATAATAATTAATAGGATTTGTTTCTTGGCAAATAATACCGCGTCTTTATTTTTATTTTATAAATGGGGTTTAGTTAAAATAATTAATTTGATTTAAATAATAAATAATAGAATTTGTTTCTTAACAAATGATACCGTTTCATTTGTTTTTATAAATAGGGTTTAGTTAAAAACATTTGAATTTATTTCTTGACAAATTATCCGTTTCTTTAAAAAGGGATATAATTTGGATTAACTATTAATTGATAGGATTTAATTCTGTAATATTGTAAAACCGGGGATTTTAGACTTTTGATTGTTAGTCGGTTTTAAGAAATTATTAATTTTCTTTTGATGGGTTAAATCGGGATTTAAATTTGACTTTATTCATAAATACTTTTGTTTAGTAGGTACCCGCGTTGTAATTAAGTTGTGAATATTTATAAACGGAGTTTCCGAGAAGACGTTTTCCCTCTTTTAATAATTTATTTCTTATACCGTATATTTGAATAATCTTAAATAGCATCCTGTCCTGGTCTGAACGGGCTCGTGATGACGATCAGTTCACCCTTGGAGTAGGTACTATCCGCGTTATATTTTTTTTGAGTTAATCTGTAAACCGCAATTTTTAAATAATTTTAAATAGTATCCTGTCCTGTTTGAACGGGCTCGTGATGACGATCAGTTCACTCTTGGAGTAGGTACTATCCGCGTTAGTAAATTTTCTTCCCTCTGATAATAATTTGTTTTTCTATTTTTTTCGTCAATTTAAATAATTTCAAATAGTATCCTGTCCTGTTTGAACGGGCTCGTGATGACGATCAGTTCACTCTTGGAGTAGGTACTATCCGCGTTAGTAAATTTTCTTCCCTCTGATAATAATTTGTTTTTCTATTTTTTTCGTCAATTTAAATAATTTCAAATAGTATCCTGTCCTGTTTGAACGGGCTCGTGATGACGATCAGTTCACTCTTGGAGTAGGTACTATCCGCGTTAGTAAATTTTCTTCCTTCCGATAATAATTTGTTTTTCTATCTTTCCGTCAATTTAAATAATTTCAAATAGTATCCTGTCCTGTTTGAACGGGCTCGTGATGACGATCAGTTCACTCTTGGAGTAGGTACTATCCGCGTTAGTAAACTTTCTTCCCTCCGATAATAATTTACTTTTCTTTGTTTTCCGACAATTTAAATAATTTTAAATAGTGTCCTGTCCTTGTCTGAACGGGCTCGTGATGACGATCAGTTCATTCTTGGACTAGGGGCTATCCGCGTTAGATTTCTTTTTCCCCATTATGTTCTTCATTTTTTTTCGTGCCAACTGCAACTTGCAGAATTTAAAAATAGCTTCATTACCCTGTCTGGAGCGGGCTCGTGGTGACGATCAGCTCATTCTGGGATAATAGGCTACCCCGGGCATAAATTTATTTTTATTTTCTTTCCGTGTATTTACTATAAGTAATTCTTTCGCGTCCCTGTCTCCTCGCACTCTCTTCGACCGTTTATTTAAATTTCCTCACGTAAAGTGCAAAATAACTACATTTGAATTTAAATTCCTGATACCGCGGTTAAACAGTTATTTACCGAGTAAATAACCAAGTTAATTTTTTTTTCTGCGATCGAGACATATATTTTACTTTGATTTAATTTTGACGTCTGATTGAGACTAGTCGCGAATTAATACCGTCCGTTTTGTTTTTTTTTTATATTCAGGGTTATATTGACTATCACCACAACTGGGGTGGGCGTTGAAATATTTATTTATTTTTTTTTGTTGTAAATAGTTAACTACAATATATGTGTCAATGTTAACCTGCCGTATTACTGGTTAATAATTCCCTAGTTTATTTCCCCCTTATATTTCAGCTAGTGATAAATTCTGTACGAGCCCAAGCAACGATTAAAGCCCGTTACTTGTGGCCTACTATTACCTGTGTCTAAGTGACCTTTGACCCGTGGAATTTTTCATCTTTATCTGTAGCTACCCGAGTACTTTTGACGCCGTTTCAAAAGTTTGTGGAGTAAACCATCATCAAAAATCTGGCGCTCGAGAACCGCCCGTAACCAGCGTCATTCGTAAGGAACCGTTTTCTCTGTGGCGAGAAAACCCCTTACAATCTAAAAGAAACAGTTTAAAATGTTTATATATTGTATATCAAAATAACAAATTGACTGAAATAAGTTTGGGCATCCCAAGACAAGTAAATAATTGTCACAAAAGGTAATATTAAGTGTGATTTCTTGGAATTTGGTTACTTACATTTGAGAAAGGAGACTTTCCAATCAGTTATTCCCCATATCTGAATATTCAGCAGTGAGTTTGGACACTAGAAGAATTCATCGGAAGGACACACCAGTCTCAGATAAGTGTTTTACCTAGAATAATTGATTAAATACAATATTACATTCAAATTCAATTACAAACTTTGATAGTGAAACTTACCATGCAAAGTTATTTTAATTAGATAGACAATCAATGCAATTTTTGGTAAAAAAATAATTCTTTTACATCCCATTATTATAAAAAACTGTGGTTATAAACTACTCAAATTAATGCTAAAATTTGGCAACGGAATCCGTAGACACTAAAAGGTGTAATTACAAATTTCAGTAGATGTTGCATTAGAAATCTGTAGTTTACTAATTTAGGTTGTAATATTTAGTTCATAGATGGCATCAGTAGTACTACGTAAATTGTTTGAAATTATTTTATTTTGATGATAATTTTATAGTGAAAATATAAATTAAATAATTTCAAATGATTCATAATATAAATTAAAGAATAGATATTAGATATATGTTCATCCAGAATTTTGTTGGGTTATTTTACAGTTATTAATGAAATAAAATAGTTGTGATTGGTAACAAATTTATTTCAATCTCAAATTTTAAGGGATATAGTACAGAGGTCAATAGTCCAGGACAAAATTTTTAAAATTAACTATAATTTACATTTAATAAAAAATAAAAACAGTTTAATTTTTTTTTAAATAACAGAACCCCATCTTTCTCTTTTAGCTTGTCAGCAACATCGTATGACAAAAGTGGCGGCAAGAGACTTACCAACAGTGGCGGCTCGTGAGCTGCGAAGTTGGAGGGGGCGTCAATTGGCTTAAGGGTGGGGATTATAGAACATTTGTTATTTATTTATTTTGCATTTTCATTGCATTTCATTAAGAGAAAAAATACCACACTGCATACACTGTGCTTTGCCAATAATAGTCAATAAACAAAATAAAATATATTTCTTATGGTAAAACATGTTACAAAAATAATTATTCTATTATTCTAAAAAAAAACAAACATGAAAATCCATTTATTTATATTGTTTTTAATTTATGGTTTTACGAAAGTGCATGACGTGACTCACATCCTGAAATTGAAATTTGCTGTACGATCTCTCACTAAAATAAAATTATTCATGATTTTTACGTTGAAATTATTTATGAATAATATAGCTAAGGTGTTTAGTCAAACATTTAGCATAGTGATTCGTAAAAATTCTGTGAAAACTATAAAACAACTTTAAAAACGCAAGAGTCGCCTGACGCCTTATCATCTAAATTATTCTAAATGCTGGGACGTCGCGAAAAATTTGCGCCCTAATCTATACTTTCATAGCCGACTCCAAGACGTACTCGTCAGCGCGTGTCTTACTACGTTTCCATGGAGACGCAGGCCTCAATCTTACTGCGGCCGTCTATAGACCAGTCAAAGAGTTCATAAATTGTTATTATAGCAAGGATTTGGATATGATATAATAAATAACACTAATAGCATGTGTCGAAACGATAGGAAAAATTATAAAATAAGCAAATAATATTTATAATTAGTATTTTCTTCTCTGGTATCTCTGTTTTTCTGAGGAGCTCGCAGCCATGCGGCGTTGAAGGGTAGTCGCCCCTGCTTATAGTTCTTCCATTATCAATTGCAGATCATAAAAACTCGTTCGGAACCTTTACCGACAATTTTGTTTGATCTGCCATAGGCGTAGATACCTACCTCATTTTATAAATTTATTTTATTAATACTTTTAATATATATCATATGCAAGAAAGTATTCGTTAAAAGGAAATGAGAATAATTATAAATTGGGCGTTATTATACGCCCTTATTTAGACAGATGCACTTAATTGTAATCTTACTTGGACTTAAAAAAAAATCATTATAGCTCGTTAACTTGCTACAACTGAATATTAAATTATAAAACGTAAAAAAGCGAGTAAAGTGTACCTGCCTGTAAGGGCGTTTGGTTTAAACAGGGTACCAGACGTGAACTGAACCCTATTTGTACCCCATTCGTTCTTTTTCTGGAAAACGAAATTTCAAAGAAAAAGCCATAAAGAAAAATAAATTCTTTGCAAATAAAACAAAAGAAAAAAACAATTCAATTCTAAAGTATCTTTATAAATAATCATGGCAGTCTGAATCTTCTGAACTAGAGTCATCATTTGGTTGAATTATGATGGGTTGTAAAGATACATACTTATCTTCTTCTTTGATAACATGTTCAACACAGTTTTTCCAAAGCTCTTGGCGGTCTGCTGCTAGAACTTTCTTTACGAGTTCTACAACTTCTTTACTCAGTTCTGGAGACTGATTACATTTTCGTAATTCTGATTTTAAGTTTTGCCAATATTAACTCTATAGGGTTAAATATGCAATAGTAAGGAGGTAGTCTGAGAAGAGTTTGCACAGCTTGTCAATATAATACATTTTTTCTAACTTTATACCTTTAATAACAGTAAGCAATTCTCTGTTTGTTGGTCCTTTTTTACTATCACTGGCAGGAATAGGATAATTTTTTTCGGACATAAAAGCTAAAATTTGAGCTTTTTTACTGCTACTATTTGGTATTTTAAGGAGTTGCCGTGAGCGGTAGGATGCGTTGTTCATAACGATTACTGACTGTGGTGGAATGTAAGGTAAAAGCTGTTCATTAAACCGTTTTTCAAATAATTCTACTGTTATATCTTCATGATAATCAGCTGCACAGTTTTTAATTTGTTTAGCAGATAATAATAAAGCATTAGGCACGAAACCGTCTTTGCTTCCAGCGTGTACTATTACAATGCGTTTCCCTTTAGAACATGGCCCATTCAAACAGCAATTTTTACTATTGCCAACCCAACCGAAATTTACTACATCGTGACTGTCAAACCATGTTTCATCTAGATAAATTATGTGTCTATTAGAACTTCTGTAGCCTTTTATCTGACGCAAATAATCTTTTCGCCATTGAACTAACCTTGACGATTCGGTGATTGCCATCTGTTTATTCAATTTTTTGTGTTTAAAACCACATGCTGACAAAACTTGACGCAATGTTTCCAAACTGGTATAAGTGTATCCTGGAAAATCTGCCACCTTTTGCTGTATTACTTCCAATGTCGGAACCCTGTTCTCCTTATATAAACTATAAATTGTCCTTCGTATAAAATCTTGGGCAGCTCTGTCAACTGATTTCAGTTTTTCTTTATATGTTTTTCGGTTTTATGAATAATCCACAGCAACAACTTTCGTGACTACCGGATAAACGAAAAATTTATTTAACTTTAGTTAATTCAGCAATTGTTATTATGAACGCATTATCAGACTGCTGAATATTTTCCTTTTTTAAATATTCGAATATATTTAAAATAACTTGTTGTATTTGTATATCTAAATCCTTATCGTTAAAGTCATACCTGTCTTTAATCTCACTACACTGTGCAATTTCATTTTCTTCATTCGCCCATGGTCTAAAGAACGCCATATTTATATTTATTAAAAAAAATTTAAATTAAACCAACCACACATACAGAACACACCGCACGACAGTACTCCACTGATATCGCAGTCTGTCTCCCAGAAATATTTTCGAACACCTGACTTCCGTAAACCTTTGGCCAATACAGTGCATTTAAGTTTACGATTCGATGTTTTCATTGGTAAACAACTGATGGTTCGTTTAATATTTACCGCTTTGTATAAGGGGAGTAAACATTATTTTTCGTTTCTTAATTTGGCATGAGTACCGTGCGTATATATTAAATATTGATGATTCCCCACATAACTGTGTTCTGCAATTGATAATGGAAGGACTATACCAACCTCGAGAAGTACCATACAAAAAGTTAATTCGATCATACAAGCCAACTATTGTTCAGGGTTTGCGAGAAACGGATTATTCAAGAAGAATCCAATCTTTTTTGTCTATATATCTGTTAGCTGTTTTTCAGGAAATGTATGATACAGTGTACACCTAAGACGTGGCGGAGTTATAAAATTTGCTCCTCTCAACATCTCACTGTTTTCGTCGGTATACCAATCATTATAGTACAGAAAACATTTTATTTCCGATGATAAATAAGGATAGCTAAATAAAATGGAGTCAAGTCTGTACTTGAAAATGTATTTCTGGACTAAACTATAATTTGACTCGTGATGCGTTTACGCAACACTAACTTTGACTTGATTAGCTATGTATACTGGTTCTTATAAATTGAAAATTTGTATGAAAGCCTTTTTTTCATTTTGTTAAGAAAGGAATAGAAGAAATTTTTTTTAATTTGTTAAAAAAGGCTATGCCTATTTTAAAATTGCTTGTCCAACAATGTAAATTTCGATCATTTTTACGAAAAAATATTTTATAAGAATATGAAAAAAAAATCAAAATTTTAACGTTTTTTAGTTCGTTGGTATTGTTATATATTGAAAAAAATTAGATCTTGTCATAAATATATATATAATATGGATATTTAAAAATATATAATTTAGGGTGTTGCGTAAACGCATCACCGGTCAAAGAGGGGTTAACTGGCCTGCCAGTTCCCCCGGTATAACCCAACTAGATTTATATTTATTTATATAAAAAATTAAGTGTATGGGTTTAAACCTCCTAAAACCATACAAGAATTAGAAGGGAGAGTGAGGTATGGGTTTGCAAGCAAAAATGGCAACTCTTCGCATGGCCATCAATTCGATGTTAAAAAATATCAAAAATATATTAATAAAAACGCCCAATATGTGATTTAAGTATTGGTAAGTGTTGCGAAACTAAATTTTCTTGTTTTTTAAATCAATTTTTTTTATCTACCAATTAGTGATACATCGTTGTAAAACTGGCATCAACAGCTATGTTTTAAGTATAAAATACAATATAGCGTCCATAAGAAAAAATGAACATGATGATGGTATAAAATAATTAAAATGTCTTGTTAAAAATCCAATTGCAGAACTAAAATCTACTTAAAAGGGTATTTCAAAAATGTTTACAGATTGCCAAAATACTGAACAATAAAAAAGCTACAGCATAATTTCTAAAATGCAACTCTTTGGTTTTTTAAAATATTTAAAGAACTAAAATAAAAAATTGCATGCTAAACGGCTTTAGATTGCAAATATATTCGCATATAAATTTTCCCATTTAACCGATTCTCTATATTCTATAGTTTTCAAAATCATTTTGGGCCACACTGTATATGTGAAAAGAATAAACCAAATTTCAAGTTTAATAAAAAACTACATTTTAAATGCATGATAATTATAATAACGTAATCTTAGTTGTACAGATACATACATATTAACAAAAATTCAATTTTCATGAAGGCAGCCACTGAAACAGAAATAATTTCAATTAATCCATTTATTAAATTAATTATAAGGCTCTCGATATTGACAAAATAAAAACAGAATTACTAGCATGGAATTAACTAAACCACTATTTTTTTGCACTCAACAAATTATTTTAAAACTAAATTCAAGGTCGTTATCATAAAGCATGTTCACAAAAACGGTGATAAAAATCTACTTTCAACTGTATAGACCAATCTAATTAACGAATAATTTTATAAAATTATTTGAAACAGTTATAAAAGTTAAGCTTGAATCATTTTTAATTAGCGAAAAACCAGTTCGGTTGGGCGATATTTATTCGTCAGAAGACAACAGGGGTTGAATCCTATATGCGAATTTTTCTTTAATTCGAATGTTTTTTTATAGGATTTGATGGGTGGCGTGCTAGCAGTAATTAATTTCTATTGGACTATCGTGTCTATTATGGTGGGTGAAGTTTTCTCACCTGAATTCCAACGGCAATATAAAATCCTATGTAAGTCGCCCCGGAATGGCAAATAGTAATCCATCCCTCGCCGCACTGTAGCTGTGCTTTAATGATCTCAACCATACATATATCGTTTTCATTGTTTAATTCTCTTAATAAAACAGTATTAGCATTGTATAAGTAGTCCTAGTAGGTCAGCCCAATCATTGCATAAAGAACTATAGTAGGATAATCGCCATGTAAAAGTTATTGGAGGCAATCGCGTCAGACACCTATTGGTACAATCATTGAACTAACGATTTTATTTACTGGTTAGATACGCCCTCTAGGTCAAATGTTAGAACTTTATAAGTGACAATTCCGTCAAATTAATTGTTAATATATATTTTTTTAGTTATTAAGATTAAATATAATTAAAAATTAGTGATTCTTGTGAAGAATCAATAAATAATAGCATTCCACAAGATATTCGTCTATATTTAAAAATAAACTGAGATTTTAATGAAACTAAAACCAATCTGATTATCAGCGTTAAAAAGTAAAAGTTTCTCGTAAGCCTCCATAACGAATATTTAGAGTACTCGTCTATGAATGGAAGGGTTCCGAGTTCAAACCCACGAGTAGATTTTTTTTTTTTATTAATTAATTTTATTTTCCTAATTGGTAAAACTTAAATTAATTTCAGAACATTAATTTTACGTTAATGACATTTAAATCTTCCTGCTCAAATTTCGTCTTTTTGCTATGGCCACTCGGGATCATCAAATTATAATAGAATATTATTATAAGGTCCAGTAATTTTATTTAAATCTTTTGACAATGAAACTAAAAATGTGTGTTTAAACGAGAAATATACCGAAAATAACAAGTATTTAAATTTTGCTAATAAATTTGTATTAGGTATGTGTTAAAAGAAAATACATCATTTTGGATTTGAATATACAGTGTGTCGCAAAAAGTCTGCACCAAGGAAACACGAAATTACATTTTCCTACGACCACTTAGGAAAGTGACACATATCACACTATAAAGTCCTATGGAAAGTGCCCTATATCACACGCGTATGAATAAGAATTTACTTTTCACCCGAGTGAGAATATGTTACTTTCCGCAGTAGTTGTTACAAAATGTCAAACACCTAATTTCTATTTTGATCTATGTAATGTCCATATTAATACTAAAATCGATATGATTGTTAAATTATTGAAATTGTTGTAAATTAGATCCTAGATATTTATCTTTAATAATTATTATTAAAATAATTTTAAAATAACTAAGATTATGTTTGCTTTTTATTCTGGTTAAGGAGGTCCTTTCGCCACCCCTTTCGCCACCAATGTTAAATAAAAAAGATTATGACTAAAATTTTTTTTCTTCTAATAGTTGAAGTCCTTATTTATCTAATGTTGAACTTTTAACTATACCTTACCGTGCAAATTTTTGAGAATTTTTTTTGTGAGTATTTGTACAGTGTCTTACGAGAAAATAAGACCTCAACAACAATTCTCGAATTATATTATTATTTTTGATTAGATGTAGTAAAAAAAACTAAAAATAGGGTTTTTGAAATATTTAGGTTTTGTTTTTTACAATAAAATATATAGGTTACCTAGTTGAATATTTTTTGTGATTTTTTAATATTAATTTCTCAATAAATTCCACGGTAACCTATATATTTTATTGTAAAAAACAAAACCTAAATATTTCAAAAACCTTATTTTTAGTTTTTTTCTACTCCATCTAATCAATAAATAATAGTAAAATTAATTATAATTCGAAAATTGTTGTTGAAGTCTTACTTTCTCGTAAGACACTGTACAAACACACACATTTAAAAAAAAAATTCTCAAAAATTTGCACGGTAAGGTATAGTTAAAAGTTCACTATTAGATATATAAGGACTTCTACTATTAGAAAAAAATTAATTTTAGTCATAATCTAATATTTTTTATTTAACATTGGTGGCGAAAGGACCTCCTTAAACATATAACCGATTAGATCACTAAATTGACGAAAGGCCTGTTAGCTCAGTTGGTTAGAGCATCAAACTATCAAATTTGCCATTTGAGAGACCTGGCGAACGACCGCGTTCTAATCCTGGCGGGGCTAGAAAGAACTTTTTTTTGTTTTTTTTTTATTTTATTTATTTGAATTATTATAGTAATAATAACATTGGTTTTACATTTTTTTGATGACATTTTTTTGTGGTCGTAGGAAAAATATTGTACATCACTTGTGCCTCGTGCGACAATATTTCCCACTCGTGTGAAAAATGTCACTTTCCACACTCGTAATGTAATATACTATTTTCTTTAATCTACGTAAAAAAGTGCGAATTAAAATGTTTGTACTAAAAATTATTAGGTACCTACCTAACAGGGTTATTATTGTATAATGTTTACATTGACCGAATTTTGTAAAAATGTCATCAAATGACCATATCAGTGGCGTGCATATTTCACAGGATTTAACATGAATACTTTTTAATAGGAATAGCATAGATATATATTTTATTCAATTTTCGGAATGATCTTTATTCTTTCCTGATTAATTAAACGTCGAATATCTTATAAATATTTACACTTTTTCTTCCTCACTGTAAACTACCTATTTGGATTATTTTATTATCAAACATAGTAGTTGTGATTTTCATAGCTTTTACTTTAATAATGTTAACTTTTTCATATTTACATTATCAACGTTAAATTACTCGAGAACAGACGGTATAAGATAGGGTTATCAATAATATACATTTGTGAAATTAGAAAAAAAAAAATATCCCAGAAATTTAATAACATAGAGGGTATCCTATTTAAAAAAGTTTATTTGTGTTGTATTCCGTGAAATCTGAATACGTGTTTTTATGGTATATTTAAAAAAAGTCAGTCATACCCACAAACTTTTATTTAAAGCTTTTTTTGAATATGCAATAGTGGTTATAAAAGGTGTCTTTAATAATGAATAATGTTATACATGATCTCAAATAAATTTGTTGAAATTAATTTCATTTGTAAAAATGTCACGTCTGCTTCTCCCGTATTGCTAAAAAAAAAAAATATGTCCAGATCTGGAATTTGATGGTGGTAAATATTATTTCTAAATATAAATTTTTCAAGTAACATTGTCCTCCTGTTTTTAAAAATAAAGGTTACTGTTTAGCCAAATTCACACACAGTATATTTATATCATATTAAAAACTTCCCCTACCAAATATTTTGGCTCAATCAAAGTAGATATCTTAAATTGATTATTGTTAGAAAAAGCAGAAATAATATTAAATATAATAAAGAAATTAAAAAAATAATTTAAAATTAGTTTGTTATATTATTTAAAGAAAAACATTTTTAGCTTGGACTTATCTATCTGTCTATCTGAATTAGGGCGTGGTTCAAAGCCCACTTGTACTAAAGCTCTAGGCTTATTGTACCCCTCACAGTTTCTATCCCATCAGATTAATTTTCTTGATTAATTCAAGAATATGTCTGATGGGCGCTTTCGCGATTTCTTCAGGTTCCGGTTATTGTACCCCGAAGTACTATTCCCGTTCCCATTTAAGGTTCCGGCAGTGGCATAGTATGTGAATAGGAGTTTCATCCTCCTCTTCACATATTCTACATAGGGCGTCATCAGATATCCCTAAGAGATTTAGGTGTCTTCTAAGGCCGCAGTGTCTCGTAAGGAGTCCTATTACGGCCTTGAGTTCGCTTCTGCTAAGGTTTAGCAGTGGATGTTGTCTGCTCGTGGATGGCCCCTCTATGAATCTTTTGGACTGTCTAAGTCCAGGAAGTTCCATCCAGAGCCTGTGGTGTTCTCTTTTTATTTGTTCCTTTAACACCTATTTAACATGTTGGTATGAGATACCACATGTGGGTTCTGGTCCAATAAGAGTTTTTCCGCTCCCTTCCTTGCTAGGAGGTATGCTTTCTCGTTTTCAAACACTCCCTTATGTCCTGGCACCCATTCAAGAGTAACCTTGTTATGTTCTGCCAGAGCCTGGAGGGACTGTTGGCAATCAAATATTGATTTAGATTGTACTTCTACCCTTTTCAGTGCTTGGACTTAAATAAAAAAGTAAAGAACCACCTGAGAATAATCACTTCAATCTACCTATACCAAGAATTATTCATAAAAATTACTTATATTTTCCAAACCTAACCAACAGGATTATTGGAAATACCAACAAAAATAATCCGGTTGGGGTTCGGCTCTAGGGGCTATGGCATTTAGGGTCGAGATATTGAGACCAAACTTGGTATATGGATGTACAATCCCATAAAAATAAAAATTGCATCTCATATAGTGGGGGTGGCATCTCCAAAAAAATCAAGTCAGAACTTTTTAACAAAACAGTTAAAATCTACGATTTTTTATACATACAAACCCAAATTTTTTTTATAAAATTTTTCAGAAAGTCTAAAAAAAATTTTTGGAAAAATTTATCAAAAAAAAATTAAATTTTGGGTTTTTATGTATAAAAAATCGTAATTTTAATTGTTTTTTTTTTTTAAGTTCTAAATTGATTTTTTGGGGATGCCACCCCTCTGTCTCCCTCTAGGGGATGGTGGTGGTAATATTTTATACAAAAATGTTGCAAATCATTTCTATTGTAAATATGCTAAAAATAAGATTTTTATGTCCTCTATGTTTAAATGCCAGCCCCCACATCCGAACTATGACGGTTAAAGTCGAAATTTTTTCTGTTCAAAAAAAAAATTTTGAAAATGTTTTTCAAAAAAAATTGTGATTATGGGTTTATATGTATAAAAAATCGTAGATTTCAACTGTTCCATTTAAAACGTTCTAACTTGATTTTTTGGGGATGCCTCCCCGTCCATTTCCCTCTAGGGGATGGTGGTGGTAAGATTTTTATACAAAAATGTTGCAAATCATTTATATTATAAATATGTTAAAAATAAAATTTTTATGTCGTCTGTAACTATTTTTCTCAACACTTAAGAAATGTATTATTATTGCTATTACTAATATTATATAATTTATTTTAAATTAATTCGGATAAAACCTGTAAAGGAAAAGAAAAACAAAAGCATATTTTCTATTTTATTAATTTCAAAACAGTTATAAATACACAAATTTTTAATTTTAATTTTAAAAAATTAATTAATAGTTAACTAATTTATATCATAATATATATCATTAAGAATGGGACATAGTACAACTGAAGATTATTTGATTAAAAATAAAACTATTAAACGAAATATGCGTAGAAAAAAAATACCCGTCTTCGAAATACAGGGTGTTAAAGTTGAAAATTCAAAAATTATTAATGGCTATAATATTTTTATTTTTCAGTATCATTTTACTGAATTCGGTAAACATTTTTGACAATACCCGACAACTAATTTAAACTATAATTTAATTTTTTTTTATATATACCTAAATCATGTAGGTACTCTTGTTGGGAACTCGTCCTTTATTAATAGTAAAATAATTCGGTAATAAAACATAAACACAACTCATTTTAAATACCTACTACCCGTAAACGCACTAACGCACAATAACAAACATTAGATAGAAAATAGGCCAATAATGAATCACGAGTGAATAAAATTTCATCCAAGAGCTAAAAATAGAAACCCATCGATCGGTCTCCGTCATTCACAAAAATTTCAGCTAGACTCTCAACCCGCTCACTTCAAAACAAGCGACTGCAAGCGATTATCGACTTATCCAAATTTACTAGGCGCCATCTATTGGTAGTATCCATTTCGCTTCAATGACACTTCCATGAGGTGAGACTACTATTAGCTCTTTATACAATGGCCCAGTACATTTATTTGTTTGATACCAAAAGGAGACCACCACCAGGTGGCCAGTCTAATTGAGTCTCTTTAAGCTAGAGACGGCTGGAGCTTCTGCTAGTTTAAAATAGATGGCAGAATAAACTTAATGAAAGTTGCCATTTTTATTCCACTATGTATTGTTTTAATTGGATTTAAAAATATGTCAAAGCAAAGAAAACTTATTTTCGTAATATTGTTAAGAGTTATTGCTCCGCTGACCGCTGACAATAGCAAAAAGACAATTTTAAAGATAATACCATAATTTTTTATGTGCAAAGGCACTAGCCCCGGTTTAGCATACTTTTATAAAAAAATCTGATGTGTCCAACACATGACTTTCCTATCTAATTATTATAGGCTTTTTCCGGTTATTTTGTACAACCTATTGCAGCACCTCTATAAATGTTTAGAGGATAAACTAAATATATACATTTTCCACATACATCTAACACGAAACATTTTTCTATAGATATTCATTGAAAACGAAAAGACTGAAAAATTTAAATTTAGCACTTTTCCTTCAATACGGTCCATTTTAAAAAAATCATATAAAAACAAAAATTATAGAGATCGATATCACAAATAATTTTTATTTAAACAATTTTCCTAAAAATTTGAATTTTATTACATTTTGTCAAATTTCTCGAATACGTACCCTTTAAAAAAAATTGTATAGAACCAAAATTATAGATAATAATATTGTAAGTTATTTTTATCTGAACAATTTTCTTCTCTAAACATCAATAACAGATATATTCCATAAAATATAAGAACGGCCTCCCCAAATGTTCCGCCTTCGTCCAAAATCTAATCATTTCACCTCAGGCTGAAATAAAACTTAAGTTTCAAATTTAATGTTTTTTCCTTTATCTGTTTTCGAGTTTTCTTCAAAATTCGAAATTTACACATTTTCTCAAATATCTCGAATACGGTCCATTTTAGAAAAATTATGTAAGGAATAAAAATTATAGAAAATTATATTACAAACAACTTTTATTTGAACAATTTTTATAAAAAATAATTTTTTTACATTTTGTTAAATTTCTCGAATACGGATCATTTTAGGAAAATTTTGAACGCACGCACGCACGCACGCACGCACGCACGCACGCACGCACGCACGCACACACAGACATCATCCCGAAAATAGTCAAAACGGATTCAGGGGACCCCAAAACGTAAAAATCCGTCGAAAACTGGAGGTCGAAAAAAATCATGATTCCTATACTTGCCTTATCTGTATACAGGTAGGAAAGTAAAAATGGCCTGTTTCGTCAAAAAAAATTATAAAGTTTATTAAATTTAAAAAAAAGGGCAACTTTTAATAGAGAATTAACATTATCAAACATGCAATATTCTTTAAACGATTAGGTACTATTAAGTTGTAGTAAATCATTTCCTTAACAAGATCAAAAACTAATATTTAAAATTGGACGTAATATAAAGTCATAATTATTAAATCAGCAAAGTAAATTCGGGTATAAAAATGATTGAAAAAAAAATATGACTACAATATCCTTTCTCAAGACTTTCCGTGTCCGTACCGAGGAATAGGCCATATTGTCTTCCTCGTCCACCTAGTATTGATAATTGGACAGATACGGAATAAGGGGGTACATATAGGATAGATCTAAAATTTAGTATTGTTCGATGGTGCAAAGTGGGAATATTTATTACATGAGATAATTTTGTTATTAATATAGAATTTGCAATATTTCAGTATATTTAAAAAAGTGTTTGATTAGAAAAAGTAAGTTTAAAGCATTATATTTATATAATGGTTATATTTTTTCTAAAATAATTCATTGTCCCAAGAACATCAACTAAGCTACTAAAATAATAAAATCTATAAATCAGTCTTTTAAATAATGTATTTTACAAATGTTTCACAATATATTAATTGTTTTCTGACTTATCTGTGAAAGAATCGTCGAGAAAATACTTAGTTTTCCTTACAAATTTTTCTTGATTTTGTTGCTGTCTGCTGTTGTAATGATGTGATAATTTTTTTTATAAAGATATCTTCTTTTTAACTTGAAATAAATAATGAAGATGACTTAATTTTTTAATCTATACAAATATATAAAATATATTAAATTATATTATTAAACGTATAATAATATTTTGCAATTTTTATCATACTTACGAATGCTTTTGTTCGTAACTTACGCTAGAAGTTCAAGAGAATAAAATTTAAAATTATTTCGGTCTGTACTAGTTGAAACTCAAGAAGATCTTATATAATTAATATTTTATAAAATAACTGAGTAAACAGAACCGTTGTGTTTTATTACTCTTCGCCTTTGATTAATCCGCATTTTATGATGGTGCCGTTGAATGATGTAATCATATATTTTTTGTTGTCAACTTTGAGATATATAACATGATACGAGTTCGCGCATGACGTATTGTGGTGTGGAATATAGACGATAAAAATTTATTTTCGCGCGCTGTTTTCGATCACCACAATATGTCGCCATGATGTAGTATCAATCAGCGTAATATAATGTTCTTTTTAAAGTATCATACCTATTATTACAAGTTTTCTCTTTTTCCCTTCAACGATCATATAAACAGACTAGGATGAGGTATGCGAATTCTTCTCAGTTAAAATCTTAAATTCGTACAAGGTTATGAGTTTCTGCTTTTAAAATAACTGAATAATATAATAGAAAAAACAAAGTTGCGTGATATTTTATAAACCCTGACATCGGATATCTAAAAATATTTGAATTAAATCGGAGACAACGACTAACGAGGACAGAAAATGTATTCTGTTGTTCAACGATATGGCAATTAAGAAAACCATCGAATATAATAAAAAATTAGATGTCATTGAAGGGTTTGAAGACTTCAAAAACAAACAACAAAAAGAAAGCCAATTTTTGCCGGACAAGCTTTAGTGTATTTTCCCAATGAAAAATTCCAGTAGCTTTTTTTCTAATCGAAAACGGTGTCGATGATTAATCCCTCGAAACTATTATTATTAAAGGTTTAACACATATTCGAGACTCAGGTTTGGAACCTATAGGGATAGTGTGTGATTTATCTACAGTTAACCAAAAAAGTCTATAGATCTTTGAGCATTACTGTAGACAACCCTAGATTTCCCATAGTAGAAAACAATTACTTTGAATTTTTTATATACCTGACCTAGTAAAATGCGTTCGAAATAAGTTTTTACAAGATTATTTTATCTTCAATGGCAAATTTATCGGATTTGCTGATGTTAAATAGGTTTATAAACTGGATCAACGTAGCAAATCTGGAAAAGCTTCATTAAAAATCACTTTAAAAAACCTTTTCCCAAATACATTTGAAAAAAATGAGCGTGAAGCTCGCTACTCAGTTATTTAACCATTCTGTAGCTACAACCATTAAAACTGCAACAAGAACTGGAGAATTAGTTTTCATAACGGCTGAAAATATGGCCTATTTTATTGAAACAATGAACAACCTATTTGACGGTTTAAATAGTTCTTCTGCATATAGTTCGAAACCTTGTAACTTGTCGTATTATATTGAGAACAAAGAGGTGATTTTAATGCTGTTACATAAGGATACGAACTTTTAAAGAATATAGCTAAACAAATTGCCAAAGGTAAATTAACGAGACCGGATTTATTCGATGGTTTTCTTTTTACTATAAATGCCGTTAAAGAGTTTTATTCCTATATTATTACGCAAACTCATTTTAAATATGTATTAACAGGAAGACTAATTTAGGATTCATTACAAAACCATGCAATTTTCTGTCAATGAGCAGAAGGGGAGTTATAATCGAAATCCTACTGTCATAATTTCATGAGGCCTCTACTTAAAGCAAATTCGGGAACGAATCAGGACGAAGACCAAAATTTCCTGGGGTCTGGTAATGCTTTAAACGTTTTTAATAGAGCCTCATAATGATGAAGATATAGATAATGAAGAATACAATAAGAGTTCCGAAATCAATATTTCATTAGAGAAGACGCTTCCTACAATATTAGAAGAATGTTCCACTATGTACTTTTGCCGGATACTTAATAACAAAATGCGTGAAAAAAAATTAAATGCTAGGAGTGTCAAAATTATTTCGAAGAAAAAGAAAATATTTTGAATAATGAACCTCACTCATTTTTGATAAAACATAATCTAAACGAGCAATCCGGACTAAAATATCCATCATCACTATTGGGCCAATTTGCTAGAATATCGCTACAAACTGTCACGCAAAAGAAAGAAGAATATTTTACCAAACATTTTTTTATAATTTGCCGAAAAGTATAATTGAAAAAATAAAAACAATTTTAGCAGAATGGTGTAATCGTAATAGTAACTATATAAAACACAGACAGTATATATTAGATTTATTAATTACAACTCAAATTTTCAAATATTGTAAGAACCGGTCCAAATTAGAAGCGGCTAAGAAAACGAGGAAACTTCAATCCAGTAAAAAAAATGTAAAGTTGTCTATAGGTTTGTTCCAACAACGATCTTCGAACAATACATAAACCAGTCCAAAACTTATTGTTGACAATTTGTCGACGACTAGTAATTGACAACTTGTCAGTTACTGGTCGGGGATTGGGACTCAACTCGGAACTCGATTATGTTGGAACACATTTTTTAAATTCAAAAGACGTACTTTTATAACAATAAACCACAAAATAAAATAAATAATAATGAACAAAAACTATAAATACTAAACTCGATTAACAAATTCAAATCAGAATTGTCAGAGACATTAGATACAAAAGGTTTGTTCCAACATAACCAAATCAGTTTGCGTACTGTCGAGATTCTGCGCAGTCTAGAATTCGTGTTCCAACAAACCTTAGACTCAAAACTGTACGAAAACATAGTGTTCCAACACAACCAAAACTAATCACATACCGATTTGTGTACTGTCAAATCAGTTCCTGGGTCTGAATAGGAACGAATTGTCAAGACATGCGCAAAGCCGCAATAAACTGAACATTTCGTGATTGTAATTATATTATTTGTATCTATTGTCTCTGACAGTTCTGATTTGTATTTGTTAATCGAGTTTAGTCTTCATAGTTTTTGTTAAGTATCATTTATTTTTTTTGTGTTTTATTATTGTAATAGTGCGTCTGTTGAACTTAAAAAATGTGTTCCAACATAATCGAGTTCTGAGTTGAGTAGTCCCAATTCCCGACCAGTACCTGACAAGTTGTCAATTACTAGTCGTCGACAGATTGTCAACAATAAGTTTTGGACTGGTTTATGTATTGTTCCAAGATCATTGTTGGAACAAACCTAAATAATATAATTACAATCACGAAACGTTCAGTTTATTGCGGCTTTGCGCAAGTCTTGACAATTCGTTCCTATTCAGACTCAGGAACTGATTTGACAGTACACAAATCGGTTTGTGATTAGCTTTGGTTGTATTGGAACACTATGTTTTTGTACAGTTTTGAGTCTAAGGTTTGTTGAAACACGAATTCTAGACTGCGCAGAATCCAGACAGTACGCAAACTGATTTGGTTTATGTTGGAACAAACCTTATATATAATCGAATTAAATTACGGGTTTTGAGCTTACATTAAATTGTAATTAGATGAAACAAAATGGATTCTATGTATTTTGAGGTGATCTTTTCGAAAAAAGGCAAAACAAAATGTAGCTGTTTTTCGAAAGTGCGGAAATTTTAGATTTTGTCAATTTTTCAATTTTGCGCAGGCGCATGTCGGAAATAAATCAATATTTTAAAAACGCAGTTTACGACATTTGAAAGCTTAGGAAAAATGCTAATTTTCATGTCTCTTAAGAAATTTTGATTCGATGCACTGTTCTCGCGGTATGAACGATTGAAATTTGTTTAGTATTTTGAGGCGGCGAAGGTCGAAAAATTGAATTTGTTAAATGTTCAAACACTAAATTCTTCATAACTTTGGTAAAAATTAAGATATTTAAAAAAACCAAAATGCGTTTTGAACTTAAGGGATGTGACTATTGATTCCCAGAAGGGGGCAATAGAAATCCCAAAATTGGGCAAATGGCAGAAGGGCAAAGTGTACTGCGGGCCTAATTTCATTGTTTGCCTATAATGGCCAAACTATTTTATTTTTTTTAATGCCACTTACAGAGCTTACTCTTGAATATTAAATATTATGTGTGTGTAAATTTCACTAAAATCGGACTATAATTGACCAAGATATCAAACAATTAAACAAATTTTTTTCCCTAAAAAAACTATTTTTTTTTCGAAAGTGGCACAAAAATGCCAAAAATGCATCCAATGGCTCAAAACTTTTTTGAGTACTTTATTATGTCTAGAATACGATTACATTACCGAAAATTCTGCAAATATATTTTATCTATTTTTTTGAGTGACGACCAAGAAACACGGTTTTTGATAAAAGTTGCCTAAAATTGACAATTTTCAGTTTGTTGGTCTGAAAATTGAGCAAACCCAAATTTCATGTCTTCTGAATGTGTATACAAAGTTTAAAGTGTGTATGTTTCTTCTAAGTTGTAGAATTCTCCCGACAAAAGTTCCATTACACGTGCCCAGCGGGATCCAAAACTCGTGTATACACTGCATTTCTGTAATTTGATTTTTTTGCGATTTCCAGTTTTAAATTTCTTACATACCTAAATTTATTAGGCTTCAAATTTATTAAATTGTATTTTACTGACTTGTTATAAGACGTTTCTTGAGTTTTGTGCAAAATATAGAATTACTGCAAAATTAGGCGCACGTCGCTTCAAGGATATCTCATGGTCTCGGCGTTCGCTATCCGTTTAAACTTCAAACGGTCATATTTTTACAAATTGAATCGCTTGATAGTGTTCATCGGCATAGATTTTTAATAACCGTGTTCAGCAAGCTCTGTGTACACGTGGTTTTTCGGACTTTTTCAGCAATTTATTGAGTAAGTACGTTCCTAAATTAAGAAAATTTTATCACAGTGCTATAATTGTTTTGCAATTTTTTCAAAAAGTATTGCAGATTTCGCCACCCAACCCGTCTCATTCGGAACGTAACTAGAAAATACGTATTTTTGTCATGCATATATATCTTCTCCCATTTCAAGTTTTCTTGTAAATAACTAAAAACCAGATTTTAGAGAACAAAAAACAAGCTTATCGCTTACACTCAGGCTTAGGATTAATTTCCTAACATTTTTAAAGTATACCTTTTTGTGTATTTTTTTGTGCTCTTTCCGATGGCGCAGTTAGTTTTTTCAAATATATTTTTTTGTTAGATGTTTTCGGAAAACCCGGAGAAAGTCATATGGGAAAAAAATTTAAAAAACTACGCTTTCCGGTTTCCTGCGGATTCCCGAAAAATTATGGCAGATTTCGCCACGGGACTTATTTTATTTGAGAGCCAACAAAAAAATACGCAACTTTTCTCATGGGCACATATGTCTAACATTTATAATTTCGCCACAAATTCATCGCAAATTTCATGTCCATGGTTCTGATCAAAGAAACGAAAATCAACTTTTTGGTAAAAGCACTTCTGGCGGCGAGAAATTCGCCATTAAAACTACCTGTACAATGAATTTCCGAACTATTTTTGCCTCCTCTTTCGTGCATTTATTTTTACTATCGGAATGATACTTGCCCAGATAATTAGCATTTTTACCATAGAAAATTCCGGAAAACCCGGTTTTTCCTAATTTAAAAAAATGAACAACAGCTACAACTTTTTTTGCTTTTTTTCGGAAAGATCACATCAAAATACATAAGGTCCACTTTGTTTTATCCAATTACAAATTAATGTAAGCTCGAAGGGTCTTTTTTTCGTTATTTAATTGGACTAATAGCGCAAATTACATAAATAAATTAATTCCTCATTTTCCTTATATTTTTAATGTACCTATTTATTATACCTAACAAAATGTTTAATAATAATACATTCATTATTTAATAATAAATAACTTTTGCACGTGTAGTTATTTCCCCCAAGAAAGCTAATAATTATTGTAAGAGGCTGGTACTTAGGTTATTTAAAAATCTTGGCTTTTAATATTTATAATAATATTATATATTATTACCATTTTTTTTTTCCAAACTACCTACCTAGATTCTATTAAAACTATGAGTATAATAATTTAGTAAATTACGGTCCTAGATAACAAACATGCATACGATTTTATTATTTCCATCATATTTATACGAAGATGAATGACAAAATTAGCGACAAAAATGTTAAATACCTGCCGATGGCTTGAACTCCCCCTAAACATGAAATATGCGGAACATGGTAGACCACCAACTTAAAGACCATCTAAGCAACTCTAATAAATTGCAATTATAAAGCTGGTAAACTATTATTCGACAGTTGCCAGTTTTGTTAAATAGAGACGATGTACAATCCAAAAAATTCGCAAAATGACAATGGTTGTACAGTTGAACAAACAATCCCAACTTCTTTTACCGGCATCTAGAAAACTATTTTCTGCTTACTTTTTTTAATTTGCACTACTGTCCGCTTGGAACTGCCATGTGACGAGCATAATTAAATCAATCTTTTTTTATATATATTTTTTTGCGGTTTTTTCAGCTGTTCTCTTTTGTTACAGGTATAAAGTGACCAACCATACCTAGATACTATGGAAGAGGGGCGTGCCTACAGAAACTTTACCAAAGCTGACCTTGAAAAAGCGTTGGCTGCCATTAGAAATGGCATAAGTCAGGTAGCGGCCAGTAAACGGTTCAAAATTTCTCAGGGGACCCTTCAAAATAAGTTGAATGGCGATCGTACGCGCCCTCCAGGTCATCCGACGGTATTTAGACCTGCGGAAGAGCAATTACTGACAAAGACATTAGTGATAATGAGCAATTGGGGATTTCCTTTTAACAAAGCCGATATTCGCGAAATAATCCACAAATACTTGGTACGGGAAGGGCATAACGTTAAGGAGTTTAAATACAATGTTCCTGGACAAGATTTTCTTAAAAACTTCATAATTCGGAATAATTTGAGTATCCGTTTGGCTGCAAACATAAAGCGAACACGTGAGGTGGTAGGGCCAAATCAAATGAGCGAATTTTGTGATAACATTAAAGATGTTTTGCAAGATATTGACCCCTCTTTGGTTTTCAATTACGATGAAACTAATGTTTAAGATGAACCTGGAGCCAAGAAGGTCATTGTTCCAAGGGGAACCAAACGCGTGGAAAGAGTTCAACAGCATTCCAAGGCCTCGATCGGTATAATGGTGTGTGGAAACGCTGCAGGAGATTTATTACCCCCTATGGTGGTGTACAAGCCAGGCAATCTATACGAAGGTTAGACAAAAGGTGGTCCTCCTGGAATAGTCTATAGTAACACACCTAGCGGCTGGTTCGATACGGACCAATTTGAAAAGTGGTTTTTCCAAATTTTATTGCCCAAAATTAAAGAAATGGAAAATCCTGGGAAAAAAATTGTTGTTGGGGACAATTTAGCCTCTCATTTTTTACCCACTGTCATTGAAGCTTGTGAGGAGAACAATATCTACATGACAGCGTTGCCTCCCAACAAAACTCACCTAAAGCAACCATAAGATGTGGCAGTGCTTGAAAAAAAAAGAGGCGTAAGATTCTATACAAATGTAAAATCAAATCAACTTCCTCCATTCCAAAAGAATATTTTCCTGTCCTCCTAAATCGATTGTGGGTTGCAGTAACTGAAAATGAGTCCAATAATTAAAAATCTGGATTTAGAGCCAAAGAATTCCAGACATGCAAATACAAGGCAATGACGACAATGCCCAAGCTGGGGCATCTTAAATGGCAGCTTATTTGATATATTAAGGATCTGCGCAGTTCAAATAAGAAAAAGGTCGCTCGATTGCGTGGCAAGAAAATAGAGCCCAGTAAACAACTTAAGATAGTTGCTCCTCAATCAGATAAACCAGTTGCTGGCCCTTCAGGGGCCCAGAAAAACATTTCAAACATTAGAGACGATGATAGTGACGACAAACAACTTACAAATTTAGTTGCAGTTCCTACAAAAAAAGCAATGAGAAAGCAAGCAAAAAGGGCTAATAAAACTACAAATGACGTCTGCGCAGCTTGCTTCAGAAAGTGGGAGAATTTATACAAGCCTTATTGGATTTGTTGCAAGAAATATAAACAATGCAATTATGGCTTTTGCAATGAGGCGAGCACGGACCCATTTTATGAATGTGCTCTCTGTACAAACAAAGATTTTGACAGTGATGACTATTTAAAAGATGCGGATTTTATTTTGTAAAAGACTTCATGATTTGTTGAATATTTAGTTTTTTATGTTTCTTATTAAACTTCTTAAGAGTTTATGTTTATTTTCGTTCAGAAATAATTTTTTAGTTCTTTTATAATGGTTTGGATAAATAAATGATTTCTTAAATAGAAATTCATTCTAACTTCAATAACTTCAAAACTATAAAAGATATTTGGACCAAATTCAAAGCTGACTTTTTGTGCCTCCGTCCTTTACCATATTTGATGCCAAAGAAGGCTATATACAGCCTCTACATTGGCGAAAAAAAGATTTGCATGTGATGCCAAAGTAGCCCCAAAAATCTGCTTTCTTTGGAACCCCACAAACAATTTCTTTTTCTACATGCGGTTCATAAAAACGAACCATATTTGTGTGATCTATTGTCAATTGGGCACAAGGCACGATGCAATTTTAAGAAGTTTGATTTTCCAATCGGTTTCTGACTAAGAGTTCCAAAATAGGTCAAAACCTGCCAAAGTAATCCCGTTTTACGGTACTATCTTGACAAGTTCTCCATTTGTAAATGTTTTTTTGAAGTGTCAGTTCCTATTTCTCCCCTTTCCATATCTATGGAACCACCCTGAGTTCAAATAAAAAACGGAGCACAGGCTGATGGATTTTGATGACTTCATCTTCTTCATATTTAAAAAATACCTTTGACTGACGAACGCATGAAACAGCTCTGGTTTTTCTTTAGGTATGTACAGAATAAAATTACTGGCTTTACTTAACAACTCGTTTAATTTTGAATATCCAGTAAAAACTTTAATATCACTGCACTTATTACACTTTTTTCTATGGCTATTAAAATAAAATCAATTTAATAAAATGCATCACACCCTCAATATAAGGATATATCTAAAAAACTATTTCCAACATGGCGTGGGCATGCCCGAGATTCAAGTCGTTGAACGTTGTTGTTTCTTGTGGTAAGAAAAAGATTCTGCTGGACGACGCCACAATACGAGTCAAGCGGTTAGTCACGCTGATAGAATCAACTAACCATACGCGAGATATTGCTCACATGACAGCGTTTACTACCAATTTGTGGTTTGTATCGAAAAATCACGCAACGCTTTCGAGAAGTTTTTATAAGTGCCAGTGTGCCAGTAGCATACAAAATTATATGTTTTAAACTCAAATATGTTGAAGTTGTCTTCAACATAAACTGTGATTTAACTTAAATTTAAGCTAAAGACAGAATATATTCTTTAGGGATACAATAGTTACTAAAATCTATATTACTAATAATTAAATTAATCCCCTTAATTTTATGTATTAAACTGCTTCTATGTTATTTAAATTAATAAATTAAAAACGATCAAATTAAACTTTTAGTTGAATGCCGTTTGTATGAATTTGCCGCCGGCACATATTCCCCACATTTGAATTTAGTTATTGTTCGGATTTTCACAAAACAGTTTAATTTTGAAACTATGTTCTTGATTCTATTAACCGTTTTCACCGTGAAATGAAATCGAAAAATAATGTATAATGAATAACGTTTCGGCAGTTGAATCAGAAACATTTCGAATCAAAATATTTGAAGTGAGCGGATGAAATTTATTTTTATTTTGTTGGGTTGGGAGTTTTACATATTCAAAAATTACCTATTTTTGTATAAATAAGAATGAGATTTCATCGATTTTGAATTATTTGATCACTGATCTGTAATACTGAATACGATATATCCGACTAAAAAGCGATCCGATAAATTAATATATTATACGAATAATATGAGCGTTGCAAGGTTATACGGCCACCCAACGTTAAAACGCGATTGGGCTATATTTACAACATCACAAAACAAAATTAAATGAAACAAGAATTTAAATAATTTTAGAGTTGAAATATTAAAAAACGCATTAAATTTCTAATTAAATTACCTTTCAAATGAAATTCCACACTTTACAATGGGTAATAGCTTTTATTCTGCTAAGGGCGCTCAAATTAAAAGTAATGCAATTAATAGTCATATTTCGGAATGATCCTTAAAATTACCTTTTCAACGATGTGTCATACTTTTCCTATTAGAGTAACGGAGTGGAGGGGAATAACGCATGACAGTTGCTGATACGATAAAAAATGTTTTCGTTGAAACTAAAATTGACCTCTGAGTATTTTTTAACATCCTCGATAATAATACCCAAAACTTCCATGTCAAATTTAGGTACTTCTAAATAATAACCTTTAAACAAAATATAAATTAAATAGATCGATCCCATATTATTCTAAAGAATTACCGAATAAATAGTTTTAAGAACTATTAAAACCAGTTGTGGAGTTGAAACGAATAAATTGATACTTTTTGTATTTAATTGTATGTTACTCTTTCTACTTCTTAAAAAAAGATACCCAGAAAATAAGAAATAGTAAACAGTTTATAATAAAAACAATAATCTGAGTTTTCACATTTTCAACTTGTAAGTGTACCAATAAGCAAGTCCGCGTCTATTTATTTTTAACTAAACAAATACAAAATATAAATAACTTACTGGAATAAATGTAGACTTCCTTTATCTGCGTCACATTTCGCACTTTTATTATACATACAGCTTTTTATAACACACCTTGGCATTTTCAACGTTAATTTCAACAAATTAAGTCACTAAAACATCATACTTTAATTACTATATGGTGCAAGAGAGACGTCCGACACGCACAACATAGGGCGCGGCCATTTTGATGCCTTTACTACTAGATTAGGCAACACATATTTTTCCAAAATGTTAAACTGGTAGCCTACATTTTGATATTTTGAGATTTTAAATGAAAGCAACAAATGTAGAAGTAGTTCGGTCTCGATTTCCTTTGTGGCTCAATTCTTAGGTCTTGTCGGTTGCTTTCAAGGGCAAAAACTTTTACCAACACTGCTGGGTCGGAAAGGGCTCAAAATGGCCCCTAAAGTCCGAAAAAGTGGTTTCCCGCTAATATCTGCCAAAATATACAAATTAGACAATTTTTGTTTTGATAAAAAATGAAGATCGTATCATTATCTAAAAAAATGGTCCCAACCATTTTTTTCGCAAGACGAATATTTTTTGCAAAAACGGCCTTCGAAAAAGCCCGAATTTTGCACTGAATAGAAATGTTAGTTTCTCATTGAATTTCCGCTCGAGGCAGTTGGGAATACATTGATTTTCATGTTTTGAACTATGGAGACCAATTGTAGATGGCGCCAGCGGCATACCTCTGCTCACTAAATTATGGGGTCTATGAATGGAAATCAGGGCATCAATCGATCTTTCGACAATTATTGGCGGATTCTACGGGATTTTTTTCTGTAAAGTAGCGCTTGGGGTATCTCATCTATATTGCCGAATGTTCTGTGTAATTTGCGTTGCAAAATTTAATAGAAAAGTGCAAAAACATTTTTTTTTCATGTGTCAGTCTTAAATCCCGGCGCTTTGCCTAATAGTGGGTTATTAGTTTTAGAGTGTGATGAATATTGACCCGAAAAGACCCTTTATATTTTCTGCGTATTTTGCAAAATTTTCGCCAACTTCTATCGGAACAATATAGGTCCAGGGTTTCAGAAAAATAAAGTTTCTGAAAAATTTCTTTTATTATGAAAAACATGTTGAAAATACGAAATACATAGCAATGCTTATAATTTATCATACGTTAAACCATTCAATGTCATCAGAATCATACTCTTCATCATCTTGCTCTTGCTCTATTCCTTCCCCATCTCCACGCGTCCCTTCCCCCTGTTTTTCCAACCCCTGTGTTGCTGTCTCGACAGCTATTTCATCCTCCTCCCCTTCAGCCCCTTTTGGGTCTCGATCCATCTCTAATTCTTCCGGGAAAATACCTTCATTTTTGTTATAATAAAAAAAGACTGTGTCGACTGACACGAACCACAGACAGGCGAGCATTTCAGTCCGGCTTTCAAACATGAACAATTCTTCTCGCAGCCTGTCTTGCACTGACAAAAAATCATCTTCAAGAGTTCCGGGGGGGCCGGATCCCTTTTACACTTAATTTCATTAATTTTTCTGGTAATTTACACTCACTTTGTAAAGCAAATCTTCTAGAAGTACCGCTAGAAGCTCTGTATCTAAAGGGCTTTCTATTTTATGTTTGTTTTAACCTAAAAAAAAAAGAATAACATTAGTAGAAATAATTATATGATAGATATAGCAACAAAAGACTTACCTCACCCCAAATCTTCGATATATATTCCACTTTAACTGATTTGTGTTAAATATAGAAAAAAAAGTAATCATTGTTTATTATTGTACTATTCGAACCCAGAGTTGTGAATTTTCTTTAAATATACGAAAGAAATATATAACAACAACAATTGATAGAAATGGAAAGGTGAGAATATCAGCTTCACTTCGGTCTGGGTATTAATGTTCAAAAAATTAACTGCGGGGAACAAGAAGTATTTAAAAAAAAAAAGTCTGGTTTTCCCCGGTGTGATCAATTTTCCCGATTTCTGAAAAATGGAGCAACTTTAAAAAAAAAAAAAAATACATTCAAAAAGTAGACCCTCTAAGCTTTAAAATGGTGTGCATTGAATAACAATATAATGAAATATGAGTTTTTAATTACTGCTTGTTTCAAAGATTTCTAGAACTTCGAAAACGTATGAAAAATGCAAATAAACAAATCAATTTTGTTTTAAAATGCCAGGAAGATACTGGAAAAAAATTTCTGAGATCATTCGGGACATCTCAAGATCCCATTTAAAACAAAAATGGGATAAAAAATGAATTACTATAAAGTGGTCCAAAATAGTAGGAAAACGCAACTTTGACCATTATTGCATACAAATTCAAATAATTCATTTTAAAACCTATATTATTAATTAAGAAACATTTATTTCGCCAACGCCATCTATTAGCCGATGTCAAAATATTTAAATTTGACTACCTCTAAACTGTTTTTCTTAAATATTAGAATTGCTAATTCGTCTATTTATATCTAGAGGGCGTTAATTAGTATCTTTAATCTAAAATAAAAAAAAATTTATACCTTCAGAATTATAAACACTTCATGTTGTCTAAGAACCCATTTTAGTTCTTGTAGGGTTTAAAAAAGTTTTAAATTTGTTTTGTCTTAATGTCTGTCCGTTCGTGAAATATTTTAATAATTTTAATTAATAGTTTTAGACCTACTTGTGTTTTGACATCAACTTTTTGTTGCAATTACTGTTTTTATGCATTTCTTAAAAAATACTCGCATACTTGTTTTTTCACACCGACCCTTGTGATAATCTCTAAGCTTAGTCTTAAATAGATGAGTAATACGGGTGAGTTCTTGATATTTGACAACTTTCATAATAAAAAAATTTTTAAACCCACTTTATTAGTTATGAGCTCAATCGTTTTTACCTCTCTATTTTAGACCATACCTGATGATGAGGATCTGATCTCCTCGAAACTGGTCGTATTAAATTACTCTTGTGAGATCTTAAGGACCACCCTTGTTTTATTTACCTCTTTTTTGATAATATTATTAGTCTCATTCGTAAAAAAGCAAAGTACCATCATCTATATAAGAGAAATAGTTACCCATCTGCGTACATAGAGTTTACTAGGTTAAGGGCTCGGATCAAACTAGATGTAGATAAGCCTTATAAAGAATTTGTTAATTCTTCAGTATCAAATATTACCACGAATCCTTCTAGTTTCTGGGCTTTTGTGAATAGGACGAAGGGTTTTAATTCCGTACCTAATAATATGAGTTATATTAATATTATTTTAGATAAGCCCAATTCAATTGTAAATGGTTTTGCCGAACACTTTCAACAATCATTCATTTAGTCGTCAGATCCATATTTTACAGTTGATTATACACAACAATATACTTGTCTTTCTATTAATAGTTTTAGTGAAAAAGACTTAAAGAAAGTAAAAGCAAAGAAAACTAGAGGTCCCGATGATATTCCGGCTTTTATAATTAAATACTGTGCACATGCCCTTGCTTATCCTCTAATGGTGTTGGTAAATATTGTCACGTTATACGTGTTTTTATAAAGAAACAAAATGTCACGATTTACGTGCTTTTTAATAATTAGGGACCAGCTATGTCCCGGGGGTTAAATAACAAAATATATTAATTTGGGCCTCAATCACATAAACACTATTTAGCCTTAAACTTGGCTTCGTAGCCCTTAACTGTATAAGGGTTCTGCTCTTGCTGTAAGAACCTAACGCGTCTTTAAACAAGGGCTGAAGGAAACACAGTGTTCTCAAAACAAGTATAATGTAATTACAACGATTATATAAAATGTCAACTCGACATACACAAATACATATTATAATGAAACACGAAATCCCAAGAATATCAAATTAATGATTAAAAGTCTTTAAAGAAATAAAATTAAAAAGTTTCATCTAAGTATTTAGACTACACCCTGTATAGTGGTAAATTTGACAAGATCAAAAGTAACTAAATGTAGTGAGACAGTGTTACCACACGAAAATTATAAATTTTAAAATGTACATTTATAAAAAAATTAGAACATGGATTCCAAAATAACCTATTAATTAATGAACAATAAATTATCATCGAAATTATGAAATAAGCCGTTTAAATAAACTCACCTTTATAAATCCAATAATCAAATTTCAATAATGTAACTAAACTGTCAAAATTTTAATTGGCTAATTTCTTTTTTTATCCAACTTGATGAAAAATTCAAATCAGAATTTGTTGATAAAACAAAAGAGTCGGTAGCAAGTAACGAAGGAGGAAGGACATGTAAAATTTTTCCTTCTAATTCCTTTCCAAAACTCCTTTTTACTTTCCTATCTGTATACAGATATAAGGAAAGTATAGGAATCATGATTTTTTTCGACCTCGAGTTTTCGACGGATTTTTACGTTTTGAGGTCCCCTGAATCCGTTTTGACTATTTTCGCGATGATGTCTGTGTGTGTGTGTGTGTGTGTGTGTGTGTGTCTGTGTGTGTGTGTGTGTGTCTGTGTGTGTGTGTGTGTCTGTGTGTGTCTGTGTGTGTGTGTGTGTGTGTGTGTGTGTGTGTGTGTGTGTGTGTGTGTGTGTGTGTGTGTGTGTGTGTGTGTGTGTGTGTGTGTGTGTGTGTGTGTGTGTGTGTGTGTGTGTGTGTGTGTGTGTGTGTGTGTGTGTGTGTGTGTGTGTGTGTGTGTGTGTGTGTGTGTGTGTGTGTGTGTGTGTGTGTGTGTGTGTGTGTGTGTGGTGTGTGTGTGTGTGTGTCTGTATAACGCATAACTCATGAACCGATACACAGAAAAACACCAAATTTTAAACTTAAGCTTTGTTTCAGCGTCCAATGAGCTGATTAGATTTTGGGCAGAGTCGGAACATCTGGGGGGGTACTTTATAGGTGGTCATTTTTATATTTTATGGAATATATCTGTTATTTACGTTTGGAGAAGAAAATTCTTCAAATAAAAGTTACTTCTTATATAATTATCTATAATTTTTGTTTTATGCAAAATTTTCCTAAAATGGTCCGTATTCGAGAAATTTGACAAAATGTAAAAAAAAATAATTTTTTATAAAAATTGTTCAAATAAAAGTTGTTTGTAATATAATTTTCTATAATTTTTGTCCTATACATAATTTCTCTAAAATGAACCGTATTCGAGATATTTGAGAAAATGTGTAAATTTCGAAATTTGAAGAAAACTCAAAAACGGATAAAGGAAAAAACATTAAATTTTAAACTTAAGGTTTATTTCGGCCTGACGTGAAATGATTAGATTTTGGACAAATTCGGAACATCTGGGGGGGTACTTTATGGGAGGCCGTTTTTATATTTTATGGAATATATCTGTTATTTATGTTTGGAGAAGAAAATTGTTCAAATAAAAGTTACTTCTAATATTATTATCTATAATTTTTGCTCAATGTCAAAATTTCCTGAAATGGTCCGTATTCGAGAAATTTGACAAAATGTGCAAAATTCTGATTTTTATGAAAATTGTTGAACTAAAAGTTGTTTGTGATATCGATTTCTATAATTTTTGTTTATACATGATTTTTCTAAAATGGACCGTAATGGAAAAGTGCTAAATTTAAATTTTTCTGTATTTTCGTTTTCAATGAATATCTATAGAAAAATGTTTCGAGGTAGATGTATGTGGAAAATGTATATATTTAGTTTATCCTCTAAACATTTATAGAGATGCTGCAATAGGTTGTACAAAATAACCGGAAAATGCCTATAATAACTAGATAGGAAAGTCATGTGTTGGACACATCAGATTTTTCCTAAAAAAATAAAGAGACAGGAAAATTAAATCTTCAATGTTTATTTATAAGTACTTAACTAGTGTATAAATGTCAAAGGTAATATTAAATTTAACTTACCCTTGGTATATCATGTAAAACTGTCCGAAGACGAGTCCCCAGGAAGACATCCTCACCGCTGTATGCACCGGCATACTAGACGAAAGGCCTCCGGTTCCCCCAGGTATTTGTAATATCTGCTTCTGTTCATGGACACTGAAAAGAAATACGTTTAACACTTGGACATCTCATATTTCACAGTGAAACACAGGTATTTTAATTAAAAACTATCATTAGTGACTAATTTAAAAACTTACTTACCATAATTGAGTATTTAAGTAATCGAAAAGACGATAAATCTTTCTATTTACATCGAAAATAACCTCATAATCTTGTGGATAGATTTTAAGACGATTGCGTTATAAGCCATCTTTTGTCCGATTTGAAAAATTACCATATAGCCGGTCAAAAGATTGCTACTTACATTAGGAAGCGCCGTGCAGTGAGTAGAACATTAAGCCACGGTAGCTAACTGTATTTTTGTCGCATAATGCGCCATTTTCGATCCAAGAATCGATCTTTAAATGACGTATTATATTATTTTTTGTTTTTAAGTTTATTTTTACATTTATGTAACAATTTTCTGTTTTTTTTATCTCATATTAGCCATAAAGAATCTTTGAACTCGCACTAAACCCTGATATTAACATTTTTTTAAATATAACTGCAAGTTATATACAGAGTCTCAAATTTTACTTACTTTTATTTCAATAATTCAAGAGTTGACGATATACGAGGTGCAGAGGTAAGTGTCTTAAATACATAGATGAAAACTTTTAAACCCATTATCTAAAAGAATTAAGTTATATCGTTTTATCACAATCGCGCATTGCATCAGCTAGTATTTCAGCCGGAGCATTAAGTATTTGGATGAATGAGGATGATTTGTAATCTAAATTACTTTTAAATAAAATAATACTTGGGTAATGTTACTCTTTATTAAAATACTCATTCCATTAAAATTTATGGCTGCTAAACGTGAAGCTCATTACAGTATGGTGCCAGACGAGGAGCCTTAATAAAAAAAAATTGTATACGATTAAAATAAATTAGAATAATTAAATTAAAATTAAAATAAAATAAAAAAAAATTAACACGTCATTCATTACCCATTACAATATAGCTACTCAAACATAATTACAACATCCTCCTCATTACAATATATACATATACATATAATATAAAATACAATAAAATACTTACCAACTCCACTTATATTTGGGCACATGTCACAACCCTTAGCTCACTATTGAAAAATGCAATTATTCAAAATACTAAAAAAGACTTTTAATTTAAACTATAAAGATAATGAGCTGGAGCTGCTACAGGGAATCTGCTACAAGGGGGGCCTCCTATGGGGAGGATCCGTTCCCTGTGGAAACAGCCCTGCGCATTTCCTCGATATTACTTTTATATATTTCTCATAGTTTATTGTTATTAAAACTAATGTTCAATATTTATTAAATAACCAACCTTGAACATTATTGATATTTAAAACAAATTGTTGACATAATTAAACAAAGTTTTATGTACAGGATGTTATTTAAATAATTAATTAAAATTAGGAAAAATATGAATTAATACGAATCGTGACAATATATCTACCGTTCCAGATATGTGGAAGACATCGAAAGTGTGTCCTATATATAAAAAGGCCGATATAAATGATGTAACCAATTATAGACCAATATCTGTAATTTCTAACTTTTCGAAGGTGTTCGAGGTTTTATTGTATCGCGATATTCATTTGCACGTCAGCGGTAAAATTTCATCGCATCAACATGGTTTTGTATAACAACGTTCAACGCTAACTAATCCTGTTAACGTAACACTAATCATTGCCGAGAATATTGACGGTAAAAAGCTAACGGACGTTATATACACAGATTTTACTAAGGCGTATGACTCATTGGATCACGGAACCTTGCTCACTAAATTAAAATTATTCGGATTTCATGATTCCTCCTAAAACTATTTACATTTTATCTTCAAAGCCTTAAACAGTATGTGTATATAAATGGCTTTAAATCAGTTGAGTATATCGCAAAATCAGGAGTCCTACAGGGTTTGAACATGGATCCTTTATTATTTATATTATTTATTAACGATATCACTGATATAATTGATGTTAATTATATGTTGTATGCCGACGATCTAAAATTGTGTTTGACTATTGCTCACAAATCCGACTGCGAACGGCTTCACGCTAGTATTGATAGAGTTGAATACTGGTATCTGAGAAACAATTTATTGCTTAATGCCGCGAAATGTTTTGTCATGTCATATGGTCTTAGCGCTAATCCTATATTATTTAATTACATCATTAACAACACAATCCTCCAAAGATCAACTACTATTACAGATTAAGGTGTTACCTTCGATAGAGAATTATCTTTTGGTCCGCATATTAATACTATGATATCCGCTGTTTCTCGTCTTTACGGATTTTTTGTACGGGCTAGTCGAAACTTAACCAATCCGTCTACATTCACCACCCTCTACTACCCAGTAAACACAAACATGTAACATATATGTATCATTTACGTGTACTAGTTCCGTGTTACATAACAAAGTAACTTACATGTTACATAATAACTCACGTGATTACTGTGAAAAATTACCTAATTTTGTTATATAGCAGGTTCCTTATATGTGATGTAATGTGTTAAGTACATGTAAGGAACAATGTTATATATCGGAAGACATGTAACATTTATATTACCATTGTAACATTTAATATGCTTCATTATTACAGCACATATACATTATTTTTTTCATATAACATTAGTATTATAAATGTTATATAAATGAAGGTATGTAAATGTGTCGTTTCAAAATGTAGGTATTAAACAGTGTATCTACTTAAGTTGGAACCATATGGAAAACATTTTTGTTATTGGTTTTGTGAAAAAATGTGTTCGTGATAAAACGTTCTGCATGGTCTAAAACTTAAAATGCAATCATCAGATATTAATTTATTTAAGCTGTATACGAGGTTTGTCTAAAAATGTGAATTTTACTCAAGAGTAAAGAACCTTTATTTTTTACAATACAGAAGAACATTATAAAGTTATTTTGAATTAAAAGTGATATTCAAATATACAATTACAGTTATTTACGTTTTACATTATTTGTAGTTATAAATTAATCACCAAACCTGAATTTTAATGCTAAATGGCTGAAAGTGCATATTTGAATATAACTTTTAATTCAAACTAACTTTACTTCATAACATTCTTCTGTATTGTAAAACATAAAGGTACTTTACTATTGAGTAAAATTCATATTTTTTGGCAAACCTTATATACAGCATAAAAAAATTGATATCTGATGGTTGCATTCTAAGTTTTGGACCATGCAGAACTTTTTATCAGGAATACATTTTTTCACAAAACCAATAATAAAAAAGTTTTCCATTTGGTTCCAACTTAAGTAGACACACTGTATGACAAATACAAAAAAAAACGTCGAAAATATTTGGAGGATAAAGAAAAGTAATTTAAACGTATTTCTCTATTTCTACGGGGGTTAATGAAAAAGTTTCTAAACTCTCCACCGAGATCTCCGATCAGAGAAATGAGCTTGCTGAAAAGATGACCAGCCTGTCCTCCGAGATGTCCAATCAGCGAGATGAGCTTGCTGAAAAGATGACCAGCATGTCCACCGAGGTTCATGAGGTTAATGAAGAAGTCTCCAACCTCTCCCGGGCCATGGCTAACCAGGCAGCAGAACTGCGAGCAGAAATTTCCCAACAGGAAGAAAGAATATCCGGTGTGATTGCTCAGCAAGAAGAAAGAATAACCGGTGTGATTGCTCAACAGGAAGAAAGAATATCCGGTGTGATCGCTCAGCAGGAGGAAAGAATATCCGGCGTCGAAGAAGAGATCCAGAAATTACAAGATTTCCTGTCCAATCCGCCACCTCCTGGAAGCAGAGAAGAGGAACCCAACCCCGTGGTAGAAAGACTGGAGAGCAATCTTTCAACTCTCGAGATCAAGCTCCATGCGATCGAAGAACGATTCTCCCGCCAGTCTTCAAGAGGTGAAGATCGACGAGACTTCGGCGCTGTAGGTGAGACCAAAGCCAGAATGAAGCCACCTACCTTCGACGGCAAGACCTCCTGGCCCAACTATCTCAAGCAGTTCAACGCAGCGGCCGACGCCAACGGATGGTCCCCTGGGGAGAAGGCAGTAGCACTCACAGTTGCCCTACGTGGTGATGCTTTAGATGTCCTGCAGACCCTCCATGCCGACGAGTCCAAAGACTTCGATCAACTGGTAAAGCGTCTAGAGATGAGGTACGGCCAAGCACACCTGGAACAAGTCTACCAGTCCCAACTTAAGAATAGAAGACAGAAGGCAGGTGAGTCCATCCAGGAGTTTGAAGCCGACGTTGCACGGATGGTACGCTTTGCCTATCCCTCGGCCCCTGAAAGCGTACTCGAATGCCTAGCTGTCCAAGCGTTCGTCGATGGAATGAGAGACCAGGAGTTGCAGAGAGCACTGCGCCTAGCCCGTCCCAAGGTCCTGGTGGATGCACTGTCAACGGCGTTGGAGTTTGAAGCAGCAACTGCAGCGTCCCGTGCCCATGACCGAGTCCGAGCCGTCACCAGCCACTCCAGCGAAGAGGAACACCATGGAGAGTCCAACAGGGAGATCCTAGAACAGCTGGTGAGCCTGATGAAGACTATGGCGACGAAGAAGAGGAGATCAGTACGATGTTGGAGCTGCGGAGAACTTGGTCACGTCAGAAGTACATGCCAGCATCGTGACAAGACCACCCAAGATGACCCCAGGCAGCCGGAAAACTAGAACGGGTCGACTCCAGGAGGGCGACATCGACCCGAAATAGCCTACAAGACCCTCTCCTCGTCCTGGCTTCACTGAGTCACCGTCCCAGCAGCATCTATGTAGACGGCACCGTAGACGGCAAGAGGTATTCAATGCTGGTGGACACCGGAGCAACGAAGACCATCGTCCGCCGAGGAGTCGCCAGGAAACAGAAGATGTCACCCACCAGGTGGCGATTACGAACCGCTACAGGGGAAGCAGCCAAGGTCCACGGTGAGGTAGACGTAAGAATACAGTTTGGTTCCACCCATGTTTCACACCCTGCCTTAGTAGCCGACATCGAAGAGGACGTCATCTTGGGAATGGACATTATGGATATCTATGGCTTCCAGTTAGACTTGAAGCAACGAGTCATCCACATCGGCGCCGAAGAGTTGATTCTGCACCAACGTAAGACAGCCGTCGCAGAGGTAATGCTAGCCAAAGACGTCGAACTCCCAGCAAGATGTGAGTCCATAACTGTAGCTCGTCTGAACGGGTCCATCCAAGACGGAATTCCAGCCATGGTGGAGCCCAGAAACCACGACCAGGAGCTAGGAAGAGGCATCCTCGTTGGTAAGGCACTAATCAAGTCCGCTGCCTGTTCGTCTCATCAACATCAACGACCATCCAGTCACCCTCAAGAAAGGCGCTCAAGTAGGAACTTTCGAGGCAATAACAGCAGTGATTCACCAAGGGATTGCTGAGGAAGAACGGAAGTCAGACAAACTCGGACAGATCCTAGCCACTGTCGGTCCATCCCTATCTCAACAAGAGAGGAAGAAGGTGAGAGACCTAGTCAACCGCTACCGTTCCATTCTGGGTTCGACGGATGGCAGACCAGGAAGAACCAGCTTAGTAAGACACAAAATTGACACTGGTGAGGCGCGCCCTATCCGCGAAGCTGCTCGACGACTGCCCCAAGTCAAGAAGGAAGAGGCGGAGAGAACGCTCCAGGAGATGGTGAAAGACGGAGTGGTTGAACCTTCCAGCAGCCCCTGGGCCTCTCCCGTAGTACTGGTGAAGAAGAAGGATGGACCAACACGGTTCTGCGTCGACTACCGCAGGCTCAACGATGTCACTAAGAAGGACAGCTACCCTCTGCCAAGAATCGACGACGCCCTAGATGCACTAGCGGGTTCCAAGCTGTTCTCTACCCTGGATCTTAAGAGCGGTTATTGGCAGGTAGAAATGGATCCCGCCGACAAAGAGAAGACGGCGTTCACCAGCGGAACTGGTCTGTGGCAGTTTACAGTCCTTCCATTTGGTCTTTGCAACGCTCCAGCCACTTTTGAACGACTGATGGAAAACATCCTCAGGGGTTTATCCTGGAAAACCTGTCTCGTTTATTTAGATGATGTCATCATACTGGGGCGGACGTTTGACGAACACCTGCTAAACCTCGAAGAGGTTTTTAAGAGACTTCAAGCTGCAAACCTGACGTTAAACGTGAAAAATTGCCACCTGTTCCAAACCGAGGTCAGCTACCTAGGACATATAGTTAGCAGAGAAGGTGTCGCCGTAGATCCAGACAAGATTCACGTAGTCGAGCAATGGCCAGTCCCCTCCGATAAGCACCAACTGAGAAGCTTCCTTGGACTTTGCTCTTACTACCGCCGCTACGTTAAGATGTTCGGAGACATCGCCAATCCGTTGACCCGATTGACTGAGGAAGGTAGAAGCTTCAGCTGGGATGAAGAATGCCAAGAAGCCTTCGACGCTCTGAAGAAACAGCTGACGTCGACTCCGATCCTAGGCTATCCACTTCCCGAAGGAAAGTTCATCCTCGATACTGATGCCAGCAACGTGGGAATCGGTGCCGTTTTATCACAGCTCCAGAATGGTCGGGAAAGAGTCCTTGGTTACTTCAGCAAGACGTTGTCCAAACCTGAACGTAACTACTGTGTCACCAGGCGAGAATTTCTAGCAGTGGTGAAGTCCGTTGAGCATTTCTACAAGTACCTGTATGGGCGAAGGTTCCTGATCAGAACTGACCATGCCAGCTTGAAGTGGTTACTTAATTTCAAGAATCCTGAAGGACAAGTAGCGAGATGGATGGAAAAACTGCAGAAATACGACTTCCACATCGAACACCGACACGGGGTGAGCCACCGCAACGCCGACGCCCTTTCCAGAAGACCTTGCCAACAGAATTGCTCCCATTGCAGTCGCCTTGAGGAGAAGGAAGACTAAAGTCGTCAGCGAGGAATGGTCCAAAGGGAGGATTCAAGAGCAGAAAGAGAGCGACCCTGACCTGAAAAGAATTAGAGAATGGGTGTCAGCAAATCGTCGTCCAACCTGGCAAGAGGTATCATCATCTTCACCAGGACTGAAATCCTACTGGGCTCAGTGGAACTCCTTGGTGATTGAAGAGGGGTTGCTAAAAAGAATCGTTGAAAATGCCGATGGCACTGAATCAAAGGGGCAGCTGCTAGTCCCGAAGACCTGCATACCAGAGATACTACGACAGCTTCACGATGGAACGTCAGGAGGACACCTGGGTGTGAAGAAGACGTTACAGAAGGTTCGAGAAAGGTTCTACTGGGTGAGCTGCTCTGACGACGTAAGAGACTGGTGCCGAAGATGTGCCACCTGTGCGGCGAGCAACGGACCACAACGCAAGCGTAGGGCTGGAATGCAGCAGTACATCGTAGGAAGCCCATTCGAGAGGATCGCTGTAGATGTACTGGGTCTTTTGCCAGAAACCGATGCAGGGAAGAAGTACATTTTCGTCGTAATGGACTACACCAAGTGGGTAGAAGCGTATGCTGTTGCCAACCAAGAAGCTGCCACCCTCGCTGACATCCTGGTGAAAGAATTCATCAGCCGATTTGGGGTGCCCTTGGAACTACATTCCGATCAAGGAAGGAACTTCATAAGCAAGCTGTTCCAAGACGTCTGCCAGAAGTTGGGAATCCGGAAGACCAGAACAATGGCCCTACACCCGCAGTCCGATGGAATGGTGGAACGCATGAACAGAACATTGATCAGGCACTTATCGAAGGTTGTCTCCGATCATCAGCGGGACTGGGACGAGCACATTCCACTGTTCTTGATGGCCTACAGATCAGCTGTTAATGAATCCTCAGGACAGACACCGTCAAAAGTACTCTTTGGTCGAGAGATGAGGCTGCCATGTGATCTGATGTTTGGTTCCAAACCTGGTGAAGACATGGCCGGAGAAGCTTATGTGTCAAACCTCCGCAGGAAGATGGGAGATACCCATGAGCTAGTACGGACCAACCTGCAGTTAGCTAGCGACCGAATGAAGAAGTATTACGACAGCCGAGCAGCAGAGTCCTGCTATAAGGAAGGTGACCTGGTATGGCTCTACAACTCACGAAGAAGGCGGGGCTTCTGTCCAAAGCTGCAGAAGAGCTGGGAGGGTCCATATGTCATCAGGAAGAGGATCAATGACGTAGTCTATCGAATCTACAAGGCTCCCAGAGGAAAACCGATAGTAGTCCATTCTGATCGACTAGCACCATTCGCCGGAGACCACGATGAAGATGTACGAATACAGCGGCTCCAGGACGGAGAGAACCTTGAAGACATCAACAGCATTCCAGGAGGAATGCATCTGAGGAGGGGGCAGTGTAACGGTTTGGCTCTACGGACGAGACAGTGCCAGGGTTTGCCACAACAGTACGAGACAACGAACCGTCAAGGTGACAGGAAACCCAACCTACAATCGGGCAGGCTGACAGAAACTTGGAGAAAGTGTGAGGAATGATCGAGAACGGTCATGGAAGCCGTTACCATGGATTATTGATGATATGACACTGTCAATTTTTAGTGGAAGATAGAAAGCCGGTCAGCGCGTGGCGGATCAACGTTTCAATTGTAAATAGTAATAATTGTAAATAGTTTACGCGTTGGGATAGTTATTTTGTATTTTAATTAAATAAATAGTTTCAACCCACACTCGTGTTACAATATTATATAATAACTCAATTCCATTATAAAAACACAACATACCTGCTATTGTTCACAAAAATCCAAAAATGCCACAGGTACCTCCATAAAACGCCTATAGCCGCCATTGAACATTGAAACGGTACTAAAAATAATACACCAGATATACCTACTTACCTAACATTTTGTACGAAATAATTTAGTACAAATTGTTACTTTAATGTAGATTACACATAGATATATAAATTGATATAATATTTATGTGAGGAAATTTATATAACGGATATGTAATTTTGTAACATATATTTTAATTATATACATGGTATATAACTATAGTGCTAAGTTTGAACTTAGGTGTTCGGTTTCATAAATAACACATAAAAGTGCATACAAGACAGTTTAAGTATATTTTATCCTTCTTAGTTATGTAACAGGAGGGAACATGTAACAGAATGGTTTGCTGGGTATGCATTCGTAAGCTCAAAACTTGAGTACGTATCTATAGTTTGGAATCCATTTTATCAACTTAGAACAAGTCCAAAGACGATTTTTAAAACTGTTAAGTTTCAAATTTGATGGTGTCTACCCTACTATCGGAACGCTTCATAATGCTCTTGCAAAGACACGCAGTTAATAGATTATCAGCTCGCCGTTCTTGTAACTCTGTGCTATTTCTATTTAAGTTACTGACTGATAAAATTGATGATTCCGTTATATTAGAAAGGATTAATTTTCATGTTCCTCGATTTACGGCAAGGTCTGCATGCACTTTTTACCTTCGAGTGCTAAGAACAAATGTTTTAAAAAGCTCTCCCATTTATGTAATGTGTGAATGTTCTAACGAAATGTGCAGTAATTTAGACATCTTTAATTGTAACTCTTGTTCTTATTGTAACCGACTTACTTTTGATTTTTGTTGTTCAGATTGTGAATATTTTTTTTCTTGTAATCCTTAAATTAGGTTTCCTGTTGAGCAGTGTATTTAATAAATAAATAAACTTTCGCTTGTCGCGCAATCTACTATACTCTGTTTTTAAACTAGGAGGAGCGAATTGAAAAGACTCATTTACACAGGGAAAAGTAACTAGATTTGTTACTAAGAGCGAGTTTCGAAATATAGTCCTGTTCAAAATTTATGAAATAATTATCTTTATCGGCCTTAGTCGGTGAACGGCCAATGAGCGGTTAAGAAACGAATAAATGTCATAGAAGTAATTTTTTAATTGGTCCCAGACAACGGTCGCAAATTTCACATTATTGTGATCTGAAATGTGTGTCTGAAACGAAATGTCACTGTCAAATTAAAGTCAATATGGTTGTTGATTGATGTCAGAAATACTTTTTTCTTGCTTTTGAAATCGACTTTTTGAGAATAACTATGATCTTTTTAAAATGGATATTAAATATTTAAGAAAATTGTTAATGAAATATCCAGATGTAGCCAGGTTAGTATTAAATATGAAGATCTGTTTACATTTTTAAGGATATATTTGTTATAAGTATAAAAAGTAAAAGTTAATCAGTGAATGACAAGTTGATCACACAGTAACTGGTATCTCTTCTATGAGTAATGTGGATATTATGGCTTATTTAGTGTTAACCCATGGTTAATGCCCTAGAGGGCAAATAAAGGCATTCAAAAGTTTACAGGCCTATGAGTCAGAATTTGTTTTGAAAACTGGAACCAACATTTTCATAACACTACATGTCAACATATATTTTTTAAAAGTTAACTATTCATATATACCTAAGTATTAATTTTAAGTATTTTTAAAATATTTTTTGTGAAAGTAATGTTAACTCATTGTGCCAAATTACGATTGTCCCTAAAGTAGTAGATGGTGTTTTAAATGTTATAACAATTTTGTAAATAGTTTTATTCTATTCTAATAAATAAAATTTGCTTGAATATTTAGTTACATTTTAATCATTTTGGTTAGAAATTCGTCAATTTTTAGTTTTAAAAAATCAGTAATAAAATTATTTTTTTCTAAAATACTTCGGAATTCATCTCTTCATGGTAATCTCCCATCTTTTTACCTTCAAAAACCAATAATGTATTTTCTACAAAACCTTCAGAATCAGCATGTAAAATAAGGTGTCTTCCCTTTCTTGTAATGCTTTTTAGGAATTGCTACCTTTAATAGTACTCAGTGTAGAAGGATCCATAATTGTAGATTTTCAATACAATTGCTTACTGAAGAACTATTATTTACAAAATAAAGTAAAAAACTAAGTAATGGATGAGATATCAAATTATAAAATGTCAGAACTGTCAACAATATCAATTATAAGCTGAGTTCATGCTAAAAAGTAATGTGTGAAACTGACTGTAATCTGACCAATCAGAAGGCTACAGAATTGCCAACTTAAATTCAAATCGCTCCTCTTAGTTTAAAAACAGAGTATAGATATATGGGTGAAATTTTTATGAACTAATATGAGTTGATGATTTGTCAAATGAATTATGCTACTAATGTTGTCAAATTATTATTTTCATTATTTGTTAATTTTGGGCAGATTTAGGATCTCCTGTACCATAGTGCGATGGGGAGCGGCTAAAACTTAAAATTTTAAGCTGTTTTTTTTTCACGCATTAAGAAGATCATAAATAACTAATTTTAACCCACCTCGAATAAAAAATAAAATAAAATTAAAATGCATTGTCAAGCCTCCTGGGGCGCGGCTAAATATTGATAAAAAAATCCAATTTTTTTATATGCTCTTTAAAGTTTAATACTGTAATGTGAGCCATTTCATTATTCAGTCATGCTCTAATACTCCAAGTCCCTCTCTGTATTGTTTGGCCTTTGAGGCTCAACTTGTCCGCTTATTATACATAATTAAACCCCTTAAGACCAAACCTATGGGACGACTATGGTGGAGACACTTTCGCGAACATTCCAGAGTCAACGAGATACTATTTCTAGAACGTGATAACGTTTCTGGTACATAATAGCAATTTTGGTGAGGGAGCATTCTAGACCACCAATTTGTATATAAATTGGTGGAGGAGAGCCATCAGAATCAGTATTATATGGACAGTGAAGATAAATAGTAATTAGTAAAGACCGGACAATTTAATTTATTCTTATCAGCGAAGTAACGGTAAGAGCGGACCTTCGATTTGAATAATACATTCTGAATAAAACAAGTTATTTACTGAACTGGTCGACACAGTAGATAAGATATTGGATTTTTATCGCCCGGGCGTAACATTTGGGGCGGGCTTATTATTACATTTACATTGCAATAATTATTTTATTAAATTTTAGTTCAAATTTGGTTGGATATTATTATATAATTACAAATGATATTATTATTTATTTTTTTATTGTGTTGTGGGATAATGTTGTTGGCTTTTTCTGTTAATATATTATTGACTAATAAATATATCAACGAGGATACACCATCATTAGTTTTATGTTTAGAGTGTTCCAATATACACTCTTTATCCTAAAGTAGCAAATGTACAATTATATACAATATATACAATACAAATTAATATCAATCTTCTTCATTTGAAAAATATGTTTGTATGACTGCATATTTTTCTAAATTGTCTTCAGTGAAATTACTTCTTTTAGAAGTCAATAAATCTTTAAACCTAGAAAACGATCGTTCTACGTCACAACTCGTTACAGGAGCAAATGAAAAATGTGGAACAAAATCACAATATTTTAAAGCAGTTTCATAATCGTTAAAATTGTTCAGGGAGATTTGTTTCAGAGTCTGTAAATTTGGATTTCTTTTAATAACACAATCTATTTTATGGTTAAATTTATCTTGTAAGGGCCACTTTACGTTTTTTAAGTGTAACAATGTCGATTCAAATTTTTCCATAGCAACCGATAATTGTAAGTTACGGGTTTCAAGGAATTTTATAGTTTCTGGGAGACACGAAAAATAAGTCGCAAGAAAATTTAACTCCGACTGCAAAGTTGTTTTTGTTATTAAACCTTTACACTGAGTGATAGAGAGAGCGTCCTCTGATAAGTTGGAAATAAATACTTTTAGTCTGTCGAAATGCTCCGAAAAAAAGAACACAGCCTGTAACCAAGTTCCCCATCATGTAATAACTGGTTGTGGAGGTAGGGGGATATTCGGACATATTTCTTTATATAAAGAAACTCGGGACGGTGCTTTTAACAAAATTTTTTTAAAACAGCTAATCAACGAATTAATGTCTGGAAAGCTGTCACGGATAAACTCACAAACTCGGTGTAACGCGTGAGCAAGGCAAGTTACATGCAGCATGTTTGGAAAATGTTCTTGTAATAGTTTCCCTGTTTTCAACATTACACTTGCCGCGTCTGAAATAAACAATAAAACTTTTGAAACGTCATTATCAATTACATTGTTCAATCCACGTTTCACTATTTCATAAATCATTTCAGCGTTCACAGTTTCACGAAACACACTAGAAACTAAATACTGTTGTGAAGTATTTTCAGCACTTAATAATCCTACAACAACATTAACAACACATCTACCCTTTATGTCAGTCGTTTCATCTGCACTAACCCAAATATATTTGCTGGAAATTTTCGTTTTTATTGCCGTCATTGCTTTATCGTACTGATTTTGAATATAATGTTTTCTAATTGTGGATTCATCCGGTATTTTACGTTTAGTATATTTACAAAGAAAATTTTTGAAAATTGTATTATTTAATTTTGTTAATGGAATATTTGCAGAAACAAATGCGTTGCATAAATCTTCATAAAAGATTTTGTCTGGACATCCCTCTAAAGATTGCATGTGTTTTTGTGTTTTCACATGTTGTGTCATACTTGACTTTCCATTAAAAACTAACACCTGATCACAATTGCGGCAGTATAATTTGTTGTCATTAAAACGACGAAAACAATCAAAGTCCGATAATAAATTTTCCATATTTACGTTTCCAGTTTCTATCACTTTTCCCTTTGAACTAAACAAATATACTCATTGGAAAAATCTAGTGATATTTTTACAAGACACTTTCTTCTCAAATCTCCTGTTTATCGACTCTTTGTTATCTTTTTACATTTTTTCAACCAACAGATACCTATATAGAGTGAGCAATTGAATTAATACATACATTACAGAAATTTAACAGACATTTATTTTATTGTCTCATCGTGTATAAGTACCATAATATCCACAGGAAATAAAAACATAAATGTTTTGTTACAAAAAATCGGTATGTACGGTATCGATAAAAGCCAAAATATTCATAAATATAATATAAGGATTGACTTTATTTGAATAAAAATATCACCGGCAACTAACCGACAATGGATCGAGAAAGTATAAGACAACATATGATGGGCCTATTTGACATTCATTTTAGGCCCTCTCTACAGCGTCTTAGTCCAAACGCTCGTAGAGTCCTAATATTTGGCCCCGATGCAATTTCTCCAACAATGAATCGGGACCAGCTAAGGCTAGAAATTTCCAATTTTCTGGAGGAAATAACAAATTCGGGGGAGGCAGCTGGGGTCCTCGATCCTCATTTTAGGCAGGAGAGTAGTGTACCACGCCAAAATATTGAGGAATAGATATTTTGTAATTATATAAGAGATAATAATAAAAAAAATATCATACAGAATATCGTTTACATTACTACACCTTAAACTCGCTTATGAAAAGTTTAACATCTTCATCAAAAAAGTTATTTTTTTTTAAGGAAAATTTCTCAGGCCACAAATTAAAGGATCTGAGGTTACTAAAAACTTTTGTAAAATATCCTACATATCCTCGGCGTTGGTGAGAAGAAAACATTAAATTTGTTTAATGAAAATGATTCAAAAGACAAAGAATATAGGTACACGATAAAAAAAAATCCCACTTTTTTGTATTAGTTTTAATGTCTATGTATATATCAGTACACTTTTTTTATCTTGTTTTAATAAAAAAAAGAGGTTTGTCCTGATAGTATTAGAATCTGCCGCACTGTCTGCCGTCTTAAATAGCGAACCCAGAATGAGACGCCTATGTGATTAAAACCAATTATTTGAACGCGATTAAAATGTCCGGTCTTTAGTAATTAGTGGATAGACAGTGGTGAATATAAATAGTGATCGGTTTAAAGACATTCGAAGTATATATAAATTGGAATAGTTGTGTTATAAAATAAATAAGTGTTTCAATAAATTATTAATAAATAAACTGTTGTTTTAAAGTAAACAAACATCACATTGGTGTCGAGAAGTGAGATAGTGTAAATAAATAGTGGACAATAATGGCTAAAAGACTGTGTGATTTGAAAGTGTCTGAGCTGCGTCGAGAGCTAGAAGATCGTGATCTGGAGACGACAGGGAAGAAAGCAGAGCTGGCAGAACGTCTTAAGGAAGCACTAGAAAGTGAGGGTTTGGATCCGAAAACGTATCTATTTTCGGATGATGCATCTTCTGCAATAATTTCTTTAATTTTTTCCGTGGAAAGTAAAATCTCTTCCTTAAAAACCGAAATGTCTTCTGATATGGCTTCTATGAAAACCGATATTTCTTCTAATATTTCTTCTTTGGAAAATAAAGTTTCTTCTGAAATTTCTTCCATGGAAAATAAGATATCATCAGTCGAGGAGAAAATAATGTCTTCCATTGAGGAGAAAATAAAGGAGATGGAAAAGAAGATAGAAGAACTCGAACATACAGAACCGGCCAAGGACGGTGAAATAAAGTGCCATGAGGTGAAGTCGGAGTTGAAATTGGAAGGAGCTGTAAACTCTCCTCGTGTTAAAGCCCCAACTTTTGTCGGGAAGATGTCATGGACGAACTACCTTAAGCAGTTCGAAACAGCTGCCAGAGCAAACGAGTGGTCTGAACGAGAGAAGGCAATAAATTTGACCATCGCCCTTCGAAGAGACGCTTTGGATTTCCTTCAGACTATATTCGTGTAAGAGAGAGATGATTTTGAACAACTCAAAAAGAGACTGAATATGCGATATGGCCACGAATACTTGGAGCATTTGTGCCAGTCACAGTTGAAAAATCGTAAATAGAAACATGACGAGAGCCTTCAAGAATTCGAATTAGATATTGCGAAGATGGTGCGATTTGCCTACCCATCAGCTCCGGAATACATGATTGAATGTTTGGCTGTTCAAGCATTTGTAGATGGACTTCGTGACCATGAAATGCAAAGGACACTTCGTTTATCTCGTCACAAAACATTGGTGTCTTGTCCGCTGCTCTCGAATATGAAGCGGCTACGCTGGCTTCTGGTGGATACAGTGAAGTAAGGACTGTACAAGAAGAACAGGGAAGTAAATTGGACCAATTGTTTCACATGATAAAAAAACCTTATTGAGAAGCAACCGAAGGCTATTGGGTGCTGGAATTGCGATGCAATGGAAAAAGTAAGTAGTTCACGCAAACGGCCAAAGAACACTATGAATCAAAAAACCGTGCCGGTAGCTGTACAGGAAGGAACGGTGTTACCTGAAAGTAGTGAAACGATAAGAGTAAGAGGGTTGCAAGAAACTGTAGAGAAGGCAACGCCTGTCATGGTGGAACCTTCGAAGCACAATGAAGGTGTTGGTCAAGGAACTCTGATTGGAAAGGGGTTGGCCACATCTGTTAAAGAAGTTACAGTACGAAGAACGTCGGTTGTCAGTGATGAGTGGGCCCCTGTCAAACTTAGGGAAGAACAAGAGAACGATCCCGTTTTAAAGAGGATAAGAAAATGGAAAGAGGAAAATCGTCGACCCACTTGGCAAGAAGTATCCAAACTCTCTCCAGTAGTTAAATCATATTGGGCTCAGTGGGACTCCTTTATCCTGGAAGATGGCTTATTAAAGCGAGTACTTGAAAATGATGATGGTTCCGAGAACAGAAGACAGTTGGTCATTCCAAGAAGTAGAGTAGCTGAAGTACTTCGTCAGTTACACGACAGTCCATCAGGAGGACATCTCGGTGTTAGGAAAACCCTTCAGAGAGTTCGGGAAAGGTTTTATTGGATGAATAGTTCCGATGATGTAAAGGACTGGTGTAAGAAATGTACCAGCTGTGCTATGAGTAATGGACCTCAACGAAAAAGGAAGGCTCCCATGAAGCAATATAACGTTGGTAGCCCATTTGAGAGGATCACCTTAGATATTGCTGGACCATTTCCCGCGACCGAGGATGGTAATAAATACATTTTGGTGGTTATGGACTATTTTACAAAGTGGGTGGAAGTCTATGCCATTCCAAATCAAGAGGCCGCAACTATTGCAGATGTGTTGATAAGAGAGTTTATCTGTCGATTTGGAGTGCCCTTGGAGATCCACAGTGACCAAGGCAGAAATTTTGAAAGCCAACTCTTCCGAGGAATCTATGACAGACTAGGCATGAAGAAAACCCGAACCACAGCATTGCACCCACAATCTGATGGAATGGTAGAGCGAATGAATAAGACCATTGGAAAATATTTGTCAAAAGTGGTTTCAAACCATCAGCGAGATTGGGATCAGTATCTTTCGCTCTTTGCAATGGCTTATAGATTTGCTGTCAATGAATCAACAGGCCAAACACCAGCAAAGGTCTTGTTTGGGCGTGAGATGAGACTACCATGCGACCTCGAGTTTGGATGCCGACCTGGAGAAGATGTAGCTGGTGAAGAATATGTGATCCAGTTACGAAGAAGAATGGACGACATGCATGAATTAGTTCGCTCGCATCTCCAAATCGCCAGCGACAGGATGAAGAAACGGTACGATACGCAAGCTACGGAGGGATGTTTCAAGGAAGGCGACAAAGTATGGCTCCATAACTCAAAAAGGCAAAAGGGTTATACTCCGAAGCTTCAAAGGTCTTGGGAAGGTCCGTACTTCATCAAGAATAAAATAAATGAAGTAATTTACCGTATAAGCAAGATTCCAAACGGTAAACCGAAGGTAGTGCATCAAAACAGGCTGGCGCCATTTGAGGGTGACCACGAAGAAGAAGTAAACCAACTTCGAGAAATCCCTGACCTTGTCTTTGAAGAATTTGTGGGTGCATATGGAGGTACTGGAAAAGCCAGATATGATGTTACGACCGAGCAATAACAAGATCTGCTCTAGCTTCCGAAAGACTACTCGCTGGTCCATAGTACTTCTGCCAGTATCAACGACGCGCGAGGACTGGCATATGTGTTCCGTAAGAAGTTTGGTCGACTGGTAGAACTTCAATGTCAGTTACCAGCCCCTGGAAAAGCCTTGAAACTTCAAGACGGGTCACGTTATCTTTTTTATTTAATAACGAAGAACGCCTTCCAAGATCGATCCACCTATCAGGATGTATGGGAAGCATTACTTAGTCTAAGGGAGCACGTACGGGAGTCCAATGTACAAAAACTAGCAATGCCAAAGATAGAAGGAAATCAGCTGGATTGGAGGATCATTAGGAACATAGTGGAAGTAATCTTTCAAGATACCGGAGTCCAAATACTGGTCTGCAGCCATTTGCCCAGTGCCCAGGTTACAGCGAAGACAGTCCCTTGTTACTTCCATGCAACTGGAAATTGTAAAGGAGGGT